>AJMS01009903.1:0-11413 GCA_000263175.2 Phaeosphaeriaceae sp. UM 1110
CTACCAACATACTCGACAGCTTGGCAAAACAATCTGGACCATCCTGCTTGAGGGGCTTGGTCAGCCGGCTGAGCTTGTCAATCAATTTGCGAAGAGGCCAGTGGTGCCGATGAAGATGATTCGATACCCACCGCACAGCACTGTCAAGCCCGGTCAGCTTGGCATTGGTGCCCACACAGACTTTGGAGGCGTGACGATCCTATTTCAGCAACCTGGGAAAGATGGACTGGAAGTGTGGCACGAGGGCAAGAAGGAATGGATCGAAGTGCCTGCTCTAGAGGATGTCTTTGTCATCAACTGCGGAGATATGGTCGAGAGGTGGTCTGATGGAGCGTACAAGAGTGCTCGGCACCGGGTCATCAACAAGGTGGACGGCCAAAGGCTGTCGTGCGCTACGTTCTGGCATGGAGATGTGTTTGCGACGAATCCACTGAAGCCAAATGATTCAAACAAAGAGACAGTCGGTCAGCTTTTGGTGAAGCGTTTTCGCAAACAATATTCTATTGAGAAGGAGACGATTGCATTGGTGGGTACTGCTTGATGTTCTAGCTGGAGCTCGAAGTGCGAAGATGCTGGTGTCTGGGCAATGCACCATTTCATAGTAAAACAATACATCCGGGGGTCCTACAAAGCATCTTCCGCTGATTCTGAATCCTTGGTCAACTAGCAATTTCATGCAGGGCATTGTATTAAATGGCTATGCTTTTGTCACGAGCGGACATGTATGCTGCATGCTGACACAGAGTTGAAGTAGTAGGGGCACGATATGGCAGGGTTCCCCCAACATATGAACCCGTTTCAGGCTATTGTACAAGCTCTTTCTTGTGATATGAGATGCACGCCGCATTGAGTTCTGCTCTTCAGCACATGACTACTTCGTACTCCACAGCACGCACAACAAGACAGCTAGAATGAAATCAAGATATTTCCCTCGACACGAGGCTCTACATAAGGCTAGCTTCGATAGTACACTGAACCGGGTTCTCCGCCAGTCTCCAAATTCTATCTATTTTGAGACCGACCTCTGCAAGTAGCTTCCCAAACTGCTGTTCAGTACGTTCAACACCGCCTTCCATGAACATGTTAATATCCATAAAGAATGGGAAAGGGTCCTGTCCAGCAGCGACAGAGTCGGAGAGGATCATTTCGCCGATCAAGACTCGCGAAGTCGGGCCCATGGCGTCCACAATGTGGCTCAGTATCTTTCGACTCACTGCGTCGTAATGGTTGTGTAACACAAACCTAAGGTAATAGATGTGCGCATCTACAAAGTCATAGTTAGTAATGATGTAGACATCACAATAATGAATCTCTTTGGCTTACTCTTCACAGGCTGCGGGTCGAAGAAGTTTGCAGGCATGTTGTCGATCCCGTCAACTCGAACCGGATCTGCTCCTTCCAGGACATGATGCATATCCTGCAGAACCATCTTCGATCCATATGTACCACCACACTCTTCCATGATGGATATGAGTGCCGTGCCTCGTCCACCTCCAACATCAACTACGAACGCGCGCTCTGGCTCTGCCTCAACCGCGGTCTTCATGGTCTGGAAAGGAAACATGCCTTTGACAGGCTGTGTTGCTGCAATCATAGCCATGCCCTTCTGCCAAGCATCTGCAGCTTCGGGTTCTTCCTCGAGAGCCTCCCAGTAGTTCTTACCTTCCTTGCCCAATGCCCAGACGTATGGAACTTTGGTGGCAGTTTGGGCGTCCTCAGCCGAGTGCGACTTCAGGTAGTCTGAGACTTTCCACCACTGAGGAAATTGTGTGGTACTGTATGACTGTCAGCAAAAGTTAAAGGTCAAATGACACCAGCAAGGCGTATCACCAGAGACGGAAAAGACCCGATGCATGGTCGGTGCGAAACATCGCAGAGTGGGCTGTATGTTGAATGACCTCGGATGCATCTTCCTTGAGAATTCCCTGCGTGATTACAATGCGGATGAAACGAGCTGACAATTGATAGGCGATCAGGATATTGTCCAAAAAGTTGAGAGATTAATCAAGAGGTGGTCGCACCTAGAATAGCAGCATCAAGCTTAACTACAGTGGCGAGATCGCGTATAGTGATGCTGCCCTGCAGAGGTACTGCATCGAATACGCCGTGTTCAATCAGCACGTTCAAAGTGGGAAGAATTTGGAACTGTGCACCATGTGTTAAAGGAGCGTTGCAATTGCGATGCGATCCACTTACGCCGCGGGCATGAAACAACAGACTGTCCAGGCCTGACTGCAGCAGACACCTGAGTAGATCGAGTCGCTGCAGTGTCTTTGCATGTGTGGCTGGAGATTTTGAGCCGCTTTTGAGATCCGCGAGCAGTTGCTCTGCCTCTGTAATGGCTAATGCATTCAGACTAGCCATGGGTAAGATCCTGTCTGGGTCTTCTGGTAGGGATGGATTGAAATTAGGACTCGTCACGAGAGCGCGCTTTCAGAGAACCGTGGTTCGCGTCGAGTAATGCCATGCTGGCTACACGTAATTAAAATGCGCATAGCGACATCTCAAATCGCAAGCTTCGCATCTAGGATAGACCGAGACTAGACACGTTCTCAGCACTGTAATGGTTGCCAGGTCTCTTGTGTCCGATCAGCGAATCATGGCGGCAATAAACCGCCGCGCTTGCTTATGTTCCCGAAAGAGCAGTCAACAGACTACAATTCGGAGATTTCACGGAACTTTTCCGCTTTCGGGTTCTGACAGCCGATTGGCTGGCAGATGCATATGCGATGAAGGGAGAGGACGTCCACAGAATGAATTCGCCCGTCGGCTAGCGGGTGTATGTAAACCGATCATGTGCGCAAGAGCATAGGAACGCTGTGCTGCCAAAGGCAAGCAACATAATTGTGTGTCGCAGCTTTTGAACGGTGCATTGTTGCGACATCAAACTATATGGTTTCCATCATGGAGTCTTCAGAGTTCAGATCTGCACTGACCTGGTTTATGGTCGGAGTCTTGCTCACTGCGGTGTTCGTGAGCTTACAACGATCGTTATCTGGGACTTTTCAACGTTTTGCGCTCACAGTATTCGAAGTAAGCACTCAAGACGATGCGGAATTCATGGCTTTGGTGATTTTGTGGCACGCACTGATGTACTTTGCAGACAACAACATTCTGGCTTCTCAAGAAATTCAATCCCGGAACTCTTCCACAAAGCAGACCAATTTCGGGCCCTAAATGGCAGTTCCCAAACGGGTCGATTCTGCAGAGATTTATCGCTGGACGAGAGCACTCTGAAAAATGGCGAATGTATGGCCCAGTCTATCGACTGTGGTCCGGCACCCACCCTGAGATGTATGTTACCCAATATTCCCCGGTATTCCCATCCGCCAGAGCGTTTACGCAGGAGCTCATTCTGAATGATGCATTGAATGATCAATGATATGCGTTAGACGCCTCACCCAGTCGTACTGCAAGGCTTCATTTTCATCCACAAAATTCATGATAAAGATATGAGGTACTGCAGAGGACTGTACCAAGACATCAGACTGGCATTGGAAGAACGCGAGCTTCTTCGTAATGACGGCCGATATCTGACAATAACCAGTGTCATCACGACGCCCAAAGACTTCAAGCACTTCAGCTCCGATGCAAACGATCATCCCAAGCCACATAACATGAACCTCGGCTGGTTTGTTGGAGAGGTCATTGGTCAATGCCTCGGCTTCCACAATGGCGAAGAGTGGAGTCGTATACGTAGGATCTACGAGCCGGACTTCACGCATAGTGCAGCAGTGGCTCGAATAGAGGGCGTCGATCGCGCAGCCAGCGCTTATGTAGAGAAACTGTCTCAGCTAACTACAAGGACCGTCGGCAGGAATTCCCGGGAGTCATTCAGTCTTCCTGTGGGGGATGCTTTCAACAAGTTTCCGTATTTCCTCACAGCTAGCACGATCTATGGACCAATGACCGAAGCGGAAGAAAATGAGCTATGGCGCATCACGGAGAAGAGAAACAGACTACTTCCATATTTCCTAGGCGGTGGTCCGTACCGAAATGGAACAACGGCATGGTTGTTCGATCGGGGTGCTATCAAAAGTTTAAGAGCATTCGAGACTGAGTGGCGCGATTATAATACTCGCATGGTCGCAGCCAGACGTACCAAGGGAGGATACGCCCCGATTTTAAAGTATTGGGAACAGTACGAGAATGGAAGTCAGACGTTAGATGAGGTAGGCACTTCATTCCACACCTGATATGATAACGAGCTAATGACTGGTACCTGTATAGCTTGTGCAGACGTTGGATGAGCTGCTGATGCTGAATCTCGATGTCATCACACATGTTCTCACATGGTTCATTACCCTCGTGGCGGACCACAGCGACGTTCAGAAAGAGTTGCAGGATGAGATCGTAGAACACCAGACTGATCTTCTGCAGTACATCAACAGGTTCGATACTCATCTGCACCGATGCTTCACCGAGTCTATGCGTGTGCGCCCGTTTGCTAGTATGTTTTCCAATCAATCAAACTCGATCACGCTAATCATCTTGTTTCACACAAAGTCTTCACCCCCGGGGAGTGCTCCAACCAAGTCAAGGATTTCGACGGAGTGTTGATCAGGCCCGGGGTGAGTATATTTCTTCATTGACACTTACAAACTCATATACTCCGTACAACATTAACAATACGTGCCTCTCAGACTCAGATACTTTTGGATGTGTTGGCGATTAATGTTCGCAACCCCTTTTGGGGCACAGACAGTGCGGTATTCCGGCCATCGAGACTCAAGAACATCAAACCACTAGACGTATGTACGTTTGAACCATCAGCAAACAGGTGCCTAACGAATAAAAGCTTCGCTACAACCTCCACTCATTTGGTATTGGAAGTCGAAAGTGCATGGGACAATATACCGCTGGTCACATCGTGAAAGCCCTAGGCGTTCATCTCTTCAAGCAATACGATGTCGCGCTCGCTGATGAGAAGCAAGAGGGCTACGATGTGGAGAAGTCTAGTTGGACGCCCAAGGCTTCCGCTCGCTTGAGATTGACCAAGAAAGCGGCTCCTCCTTGATCTGGGGCGCTTGGAAAGTTGCGCTGCGCATCTCGGTCCTCGTTCCATGAATGATTCGGGGAGCCTTCAATGCTTTCAGATTTTCAAATTTGGGTCTGCATCTCTCAATCTGCACTATACTTACCCTCATGGAGCGTTCAAACGACAGAGATATGCGAAGGTCAACCGAGAAATATCCAGAGATGCATTGCGCATGTCCTCTTATGAAACTTCAACTATTCATCAGGGTGCTGCATGCACCCCTACAGCTAGCGATAGTATAGAAATATCATGTAACCTCCTGCGGTGCTTTGCTAGCTTTTCAAGAGAATTTTTAATGACTATAGGGCTTGAGAACATTTCTGATCGACTCGTTCCATCAAGGAACGGTACATCACCAAATACTAGTTCCTTCGAACCAAGCATATCTTGAAAAGCCTTGATTATTTCAAGTCTAATCGAAACTGAAACGGCCCGAGTTCGGTATAGGAAGCCGAGGGCTTGACTATCCAGGTACCACTTGGAGCTCCAACCATCGGACAAGCTGTAGTTGCGGTAGAGCACATTAGGATCTAAAGAACTTCTTGAAGTTTGGGACTAGATGCCTTAGATCACGAAGATGCGGTCGATGAAAGAGACATCTCTTAGTAGGTAAGATTAGCTTCAATAGCTTAATCAAGCACTATAAACGGCTATGGCATCGTCGAAAGATTGATCCAAAATCCCCTTGCCCAAGCCCAGCAAGCCTGCGTTGTCTGCAGTGACCTTCGCAGTTAGTGCATCGATGAGCTGATCGGTGTGCTTCTTCAGAATCTTGAGGTCTAGCAATACAACGGGAGCTGTGAGCGTCTTCTTGAAAATGGCATACTATATTCATTAGTCTACGACTTCGCGGACCGAGATGGCTCATGCAAACCTTCGCTTTCAGCGCCTCAAGTGACGTCTGGATCGGTCCGATGCCACTAGCCAAAGTGTTGACGATTTTTGTGCTTTCTTCTGCGGTGAAATTGGCACTCTTCTCGGTGATGTGGATTGCCTTCAGGATGGTCAGGTCAAGATGTGCCTCTGTCTTGACGACAGCCAGTGCTTGTGGCACCAAGCCGAGTAGAGAACCGTCAAAGTTGTTGACAGCTGTTGTGAGGTCTGTGACTGCAGTGTTTAGGTCGGTGATTGTAGTAAGAAGTTGCGGGGCAAGGCTTTGCTCTTGACGAGGCCCAAGTGGAAGTGCCGAGCTCAATGTCAGCAAAGGTAGAACGAACACAGAGAGTTGCATGTTGGGTGCTGGTGATCTGAAAAAAGGGTGGTCGATCAGCTCGTGCTATGGACCTATGGTTGGCGGTCTGTGAGCTAAGCGTGTAGTGCTATTTATCTACGATGCTATGTTCACATGATGCATGTGCAATGGCAGGTCCCGAGGCCATCTCAGCATAATGGCACCATTCCAGACCTTGATGCGATGATCGCAGAGGCGCACAGCAAGATATAGGCTCGTCTCCAATCACGACCACGGGATAGTTACACAATGCGGCAAGTGTCGCTGATCTCCAATCTATGAACCTAAGATCAATTGGTAGTTTCGAGAAGCTTGCCCACATTTGTACCATTTCCGATAACCTTGCAAACATTGGGTCGCTTGTCGTTGGACCTTGACTAGCAACATTGCGGGGCCCCGCCTTTCACAAGTGTCGCCTCGGCATCAGGTACCATCGTCTGAACATATCCTTTCCATGCCGGACAAACTCTTTTCGCCTTGTGGTGAATGCCACATGGTTGTGTGGGTGAACGCATAGCGACAGCACAGGGCCTTTGATAGCTGACGCAATCGTTCGGATCCGAAGGCGTAATTACAATCAGCCACGCCTTTGAATAGAGTTTGTGCAGGACATTTGTTTGAGCAACGTGTACTGGCGCATACGAGTAAGAATTATTTACGTGCTTGATTGACGACAAGTTGCTTTTCATCCCTCTCACAGGGCTTCATAAATTATTGCAAGCTGACAGGATGAGGGCTTATTGCTAAGCAAGATAACCTGTCGAAGTCTTCGCACCCCTGCCATTTTCGCTCGCATGTGCCAACATATGGTAGCTTACAAAGTCTCTCTTGCTTTCATGCAGATGATCAGGCATGAAATACGCTGCAATAACCTATAATGCATGCCCAACAAGGGTTGGGCCGACATCAAGGCAGGTGGCCAAGCGAGGCGCCGAGTGGGTGCTAAAGCAAGTGAATAATCGTGTTTAGTCTCATTGTGGAGGCGCATATCGATTATTGATTGGTCAAGATGGGACAGGACATGAGAGGTTTTCCTGCATCGTAAATCTAGAAGCTGCCGTTACCAAGCTGTACATTACGAAGACATGTAGAATATCTTTGGAGTTGATACGACCGCTTTTAATGAAGCATTAGGCGAACTTGACTCCCGATTAAGTGGTAACAGCATCTCGATACTCTGTCTCAAGTACCTCCACCTTTTCCATATCCGGAGCATTTACTCCATGTCAACATCAACGACAGCACGACAACACAATGCAGCTCAGGGCACCACAACGAAGACATATTTATCAACGAGAACACAAGCTTCCAAAAATGCTAATTCTTCAATCAGCATATCAACAACCTCTCCCATCCTCCTCACCCAACCACTCCCTCCATGCATCTCCCTACTCATTGCCCTCCGTCAAACTCCTATGCGGCCAAACACACACGCCCGCACAATCTGCCCCACCGCTCTTCGGATCACAATCATCCCTCGGATCATCGTGACACACCTGACTTTTATCCTTACACGGCAACCCCATGAACCCACCACACATTTCGTCCTTGACGCATATGCCCAGCGCATCGCACGCAGGGCCGCAGCCAGGTGTGTACGGGTCCGTGATGCAGGACCACCCCTCGTCGCATTGTAGGTAGTTTGCGCGGCCGCCGCCGCAGAGTTTGTGGGGGTTGGAAGGGAGGGAGGTGGGTGTGGGTGTTGGGATGGGGAGTTTGGTGAGGGAGAGGGAGGATTGCGGGGGGCAGGTCTGTTGAAAGTGGGTTAGTGGTGTGATCTGATGTGTTGGGAGAGACGGATAAATTGTTGTTGAGTATTGGAAATGTCACGACGATGACATGTGATGGGGTACAATGAGTGACATACCTGCAAATCCGGCTTTGGCCCACCGCACTTCGCGTGACATGCTTGAGCCGCTGCGTTGGCGCAGTAGCAGCTCTCAGGCCACATTTGGATGCACATTACACCTTCGCATTCGCAGGTTGGCTCGGGCTCTGCACTAGGTTGAGGGAGTACTGGGTCGATGGAGCAATCTTGCAGCTTGGGAGGCTGACCGCCACATCTGTCGTAGCAGTTTTGTGCGGCGGTGTTTTGGCAATGGCAGCCTCCGGGCCAGATGGCGAGGCAGTTGACGAGCGGACATTCGCATGTCTTTGGCTTCGCAGTTGGCTTGGCAGAGGATGTGGGAGTTGGTGTAGCTGAAGGCTTTGCTGGGCAGGGCTTGAAGGCAGTATTAGTTGTCTGCTGTCCAGAGTAAAATGTAAAAGAAACCTACCAAATATGTTGGCTCGTACTTTGGACACCTTTTCTTGCACAAGGTCTCTCGGCCATTGAGGCAGTTGCACAAAGCCTGAAAATTTCGACCATTAGCAATTGTGCGTCGAGGAGGTGGACCAAGATTGTTGTATAACTTACAACAGGATCATCTCCAGAGCATTTGACTTGTGGACACTGGCATTTCTCTGCCGCCAGCTCCGACGCCACTGAGACAGCGCCAAAGAGGGGAAGGAGGTAGTACAAAAGTTTCATTGTGGTAGCTTGGCGTGTGTTCTATTCGCAAGGTCGGTTATACTCTCTTCCAATGACAACAGCGAGTCAAAGGCGAATGTGCTTCGCCTGGGTAGGGTGACTGTTACCGTGATTGCGTCGACCTGTCCAGCCAGCAGCACCCTTTATACATCCCGCCAAGCCGTGTCCAATGACCTGCATGAATAAGACAAACTTTCTATTTGCACGTCCAGGTCGGATGCAATCATGTGTGGATCCATAGTATCACGAACACGAGCTGTAGCTGTGAAAAATGCTCCCGGGCGTGCATCAGCCAAGAAAGCAAGGACTTCTTCCCCATAAGAGCTCAAGCCTCGCAGCTCGGCTAATGAGGGGTGTGCTGAGTCGCATTCCTCGGCCTGAGGCTCCCGGATGACTATCAATACACCAAAGGGTCGAGGTAGATGTGACACAGACACAGAGAATGTAGTACACAGTGCGGACCCGATGAGCCGATACAATATTGCTCTGGGCGGGTTGGAGGTCTTGTAGGTCTATATTTAGCGCATAAGTTGGTCCTTGACGATACATATTGGATGCTCAGGTACTGAGCCGCGCCCATTGGCTTCATATGCAGGCAGAATGTGGCTGGCAGGCATCCCACCGTGAGCCCGTCCGGTGATCGACACAATCCGGGGAGTAATATTCGCTAAAGGCGTTGCTGGGACGTAATCTATTTATCCAGTTCCCGGGAAAATCCAGAAGGATGTAAGCGAGAGCGGAAATTGGCGATGCACCTTTCGAGATCCTAACGGCTGTAAAACAGGCACGTTGGTGACCGGATAAAGGCTTCGGTCGCTTTCTTCCTTCTCTACATTCTGGATTTTTTGTGGTAATATCGAACCGTCTTGACCGACACGGCACCTCGAAAAGTCCGGGCAATGCTGGCAGCCACGAGTCATCTGGATGTCAGTCGAAGAATGTCCGCAACTCACATCAGCGAGCACGGCCACGACGGTGACGAATAGCGGCGCTCGAATTTTGCATCGCGTTGCTGATGCTTGTATTGTTGCCTGAGCAATTTGAAGAAAAACCTGTGCAATACAGACATACCTTGGCATAATCAATGTCGCGTTGATGGGTCTGCTGATGGACCAGAAAGCGGAGAGGCTGACAAGACGAATTCAGATGTCATCTTGTGCCAGACAAAAGTAGAAGAAACAGGTCAAATGCAGAGTAGATCCCGGAAGACGCCCTTGCCAAGAAGTAAAGGGTGCGATGTTGGTACGAAATCAGCAGCCATAGTATATAATCGAGTTAACGCCAATGTGTCCTAGTGCCCGGGGGTATCTGTCAATGCATCCAAACCAACTATGCCAAAAGTAGCAAGTGTAACACAGAATCAACGATCTCTGTCAACGTCTTCTGGAGGACGCCTTTGAAGGCCTGTTGTGTTTCTGACGACCTCCACTCCGCGCCAAATAAAGGATGATACTGTAGAACTCAATTCGCGCGACGATGTGCTGACAAGATTGGGTCTGTCACCGTCTGTTTGTTCCGAAGGTGACGAAGGTTCGCTGCCAGACCAATTCGCCTCGACATCCGACAAAGAATTTCTTGAGCCAGCTATTGGGAGCGAAGCTGAAACGGGCATAGGCAAGGAAGCCGAAGGAGAGTCGTTGCGGTTACCAGCGGCTTGCGCCTGAACATCATCAAGGCGCCCTCGGTGCGACATGGTATGTGTCAACGACGGAGAGGGCAACCGATTATGATGCGACTGGGCCAACGAGCGCACCACGTCGCCTTTGCAGATAGGGCATGTGCGCCTGCGTGTGACAAGCCAGGGCGTGCTAAAAAGTCAGATTGAGGTGTATGGCAAGCAAGGGGTTTACTCACATGCAGTCGGCATGGAACTCGTGACCACATGGCAGACTCATGACTTGGCTGACTCCGTCCTCGTACTCGTCGAGACAGACAACACACTCTCGCTGACGACCTCCGTATCTTCGCCGCCACTCCGCAAGTCCAGTCTCGCGCTTTTCCTCTTCGCGGGCTTGGGCAGCTAGAGGGTGGGTGGATGATGCTGCAGGACTGCCCTCATTCGAAGAGCACGGTGAGGGCGCAGACGCTGTACTTTGCTGCGGGTGATGTTGAAGTAGTGGTGTTGTCGGCGACGATGCGCTTGGCGTGGCCGATGATGTAGATTCACTGATAGTCTGATATGTTCTGACAGGTAGACGCTCCACAAGGGACTTTGGCGCACGCCATCGTCGACGCCGAATCCGGGATCGAAGGAGCAGCAGTGCGTATACGACAGTCAGGGTAACCAATGGACTTACTACAAGGACGAGTAATGTGTCGAAAAAGGGACTAGTGGAGACATTGGTGGGAGTGAGGGTCACCCAAAGCCCTTCGTGGGCACTAGTGTCGTCAGATGGCGTTGCTGCGCTATCGAGATTGGAATCGGTGATGGGAGTGATGGCTCTACTATGAAGATGCTTCGCAGCATGAGGGTTTGTTGTCTTGTTGCTCGATAGGCCGAGCCACCTCTTCCACCATGTGTTTCGGCTGGTACTAGGATGCTTGGAAGATGGTCGTGGATAACCCGTGGGTGATAGCTTGCCAATAGGCAGGGTATTCGGTTCAGAGGGGCTGT
>AJMS01009902.1:0-11410 GCA_000263175.2 Phaeosphaeriaceae sp. UM 1110
TGTTGAGCAAGTTGGTGAGAATGTCAAGGTGACCTTAACGGACATGGACACAGACAAGACTTCTTCAATGGAGAGCGACCTGGAGATAGCAGCAGATGGCACACATCCTGCCATTCGCAGAAAGCTGTGTCCAGAAGTGGTCCCGAATTATGCCGGCTATGTCACCTGGCGAGGAAGAGTTCCCGGACCAGCTGTGCCATTCAAAACGCGAAAAGTACTGCAGAATCGTTGCGTGATCCTGCGTGTTGAAGGGGCCTATCAAATATCGTTTGTCAAATCCCAAATCCCAAACCCCTCTACATCATATTTCCAATACTGACTGTTCCAGATATTACGTACCGCGAGACAACGACCCCACCTCCACCGACCGAGACTTCGTCTGGATCTGGTACGGCACTATCCCAGCCACCTCGCAACAGCTACTCGATATCTTGACCGACATCGACGGGAAACCACACCAAACCACAGTCCCTAGAGGCAGAATGAATCCCAAGGTATGGCAGCGCGTTCTTGATCGCAAGAGCACAGTATCGAGCCCATACTTCATCGACCTAATGCAAAGCATTCGGGAGCCATTCGTCTCGGCGATCAATGACTTCAAGGGACGGAAAGCGGTGTTTTGGGATGGGACGGTGATTTTAGTTGAGGATGCTTTTGCGATGATAAAGCCACATGGGGGAGGGAGCACGAGTCAGGCTGCGGTGTAGGCAGCGATGTTGTCTGGGGTTCTGAGGTGTGAGATGACGATGGAGCAGTGGGAGGAGAGTTGTGTTGAGAGTGAAGAGAAGGCTGCGGGGTTTAGTTTGAGGATGGCGGGCCTTCTTTTGGCATGGACATGGGGGAAAGTCGTAGAGAAACGAGATGTATTATAAAATCCTAAGTGATCCCGTAGAACAGTGACACTCGATTTGCTTTCAGGCTCAATGTTGCTTTTCTCTGATGGTGCGGGGCTGTGCATGATCATGTGCTCTCATAGGTTCAGCCTCGTAGGTGCCTAGCCCATCTCATGTCAGGACGAACTCCGCCGTATACGACACTCTCAAACAACAAAACCAACTTATCACAGCTCAAGGCCAAACATCATCGCGCGCGAGTGCTATATCAACTGGTGAGAATGACACTTATGCTGGCCCGAAACTCAGCTGGTACATTGTCCGAGCAAGAGTCCTCTGCCGCAGGCGAAGTCGTTCCGACCGATCGAATGTATCCCCATATAGAGGAAGTCGTCAAACACAACTCAGAACTGGAGCAGAAGAGTAGTGACCAAGCGCATTCGTCCAGTGACGATGAGATCCAAAGAAATCTTTGTGGCCGATGTCGCAAACTATTCTACTATGCATCAAACATAGCAATGCATGGATATTTTCGGACGAGATCATATTTCCGGGGCGTGTCAAAACGCGATTGTCCTCTCTGTGAATTTTTGAGCCTGCTTGGCATGTCAGATGCCGTGAAAATTCGAACGCAGGACATTAGAGATCTTGAGGTTATTCCAGACAAGCCAGCTGATCGACCTAAGACCAGGTCAAGCGGTGCTCTCTTCATTTTTGGCTTGTTCAAGGGCTCTTTTGCTACGCTTCATGCTGGCTCAGAAAAGCACCGAGTGGCTCCACGTCATGTCTCCCCGGCCTCAATCGACTACGAACTGATCAGTGAGTGGATTAAGAGGTGTGAGACACATCACATAGACCAGTGCAGTACTTCCGGAAGCACGAACTTGGCTGATCTTAAATTCATCGACTGTGAGACAGGAAGAATCACTCGTCTTGATCCACATGAGAAATGCTCTTACCTGGCACTTTCTTATGTCTGGGGAGCCACAAGCGCACAGCCCTTGAACGAACACGTATGGCCCCCTACAATCTTGGACAGTATTACTCTCACTCTCCGCCTTGGGTACCGATATCTCTGGGTCGACCGTTATGTAAGCACCGACATATTCTGAGTTTCAACTTATTGATAACAAGTTGATAGTGCATTCACCAGGCCAATGAAGCTGAAAAGCATAGGCAGATACAGGACATGGGCCATATATACCATGGAGCCGAATTGACGATTATTGCTGCTGCCGGCCACGATCCGCACTATGGTCTACCTGGCATTGGTACAAGACACCGAAAACCCCAGATGTCATTCAAGCTCAACGGAGTTGAGTTACCCGAGACTTTCATCCATGACAAACAGGTGGAACAGTCACCCTGGGCATCGAGAGCGTGGACCCTACAAGAGAGTGTTCTCTCTAGGCGACGGTTGATCTTTACAGATCATGAGGTCACGTTTGTATGCAATATCATGCAACACAGTGAATCAATACGGGTAGACCATGAAGTATCTCCAACCAATATCCAGGGTCTCAGAAGGATGTTTCTTGGCAAGGGCCTAACCTCGTTGAGAACAGATCAAGGTGACACATACACGGTTGCGAGCCGCCTGATGGAAGAGTGCTCTACAAGAAATCTGTCTTTCGACACAGATGCCCTGAACGTGTGTCTGGGAATCCTGACCTTTCTTCGTGTTCACCATTGGTGGGGAATCGTAGTGCGACCCCCTGACGAGACGCATTCGGTCCATACCGTATGTCTTGACTGGTTGAAAATCAGGCCGGGCCGCCGACGTGGGGGCTTCCCAAGCTGGTCCTGGACGAGCATTGAAGGTCATGCTTGTTTCTCTTCTTTCGCGGGTTCCAAGCACAATTTTAGAGAATGTCGCATTGAAGTGCCGCTTCGCGACGGCACGTGGGAAGCCATCGAGAATTGGTCCGACTCTGGCGCTTGTGTTGAGAAATTGAGCCTAAGAGGTTGTCTTCGCATCACAGGATCGGTCATTGATCTCCAGTTCATGCGCTGGAAGGACTTTGGCGACATGCCGACCGATTTTATTGGACAACCAGCATGGATTCAACGCGACAAAATTCACGCAACATTCCAATTCGACGACGGCGCCATGAAAGGCAACAGTGTAACCAGTGTGTACCTTGATGATGCGTCAGATGGCGTGGAGACCTTATCCGATTGTGTTGCTCTGGTTTGGGCCAAAGGTTCTCGAGCACGACGTTTACCGCCATTCATGATAATACTGAAACCTGTTGGCGATGGTTACAAAAGAGTCGGTATCGCAAACTGGATAGGTTCATGGAATATATTTTCCCTGACGCTCCGTGAGAAAGCTGTGGAACCTACGGATGCTTACCACGTTCTGCTGCCCATTCCTGTGCCTTCAACAACAACCTTTGAATTATATTGAGTACTCCCATATTTGTCAAATTCAATTTCTTGGACTGCAAAGTCTGAGACATGACCCCCAGAAGGCGCGTCATGCGAATCTAAAGTATACGTTGCACTTCAAGAACTTCAGATACCATCATATACCAAGCACTTTTCTCACTGTATCACCCACCCGAGCTTGCTCTCATCCGAACACTTTTGCTGTCGAGAATTGGGTGTAATTTGAATGCTGGCGAAAGATATCAGGCTGGGTCAATCAGACATTCGGCCTGGTCACTAATTCAAGTTAGCATTGGGAGATGTGAAGTAGTTCCATGTGGAGCTCCGCAGCTCATCAGCCTTTCAGCAGATGTGTTCTAGGCAGGTATAAAAATCAGCATTCTAGCATAGTCGGCCATGAACACGGTTTCTTGCTCCCGGGTGGGATCAGACATGAAGAAGAGGGTATCATTGTGTTTCATATGCGCTAGCATCAGTCGTGTATCTATTCAACCACAATCCGACAACAACTGTAATCGCATTTCTGAAAGCAAAGAATGAAAGTACAGAATTGAAAAAGGGGCTTGATCGAAAGCCCACTGCACACAAGCAGTAAAGAAGAGAACAAAGGTAATTCCTCGGCGGAGGATACAACAAGAATATAAGGTATGCTTAAACACCTCGCCAAAATGAAGCTCTACTTCTTCTTGGACGCACAGAACTCCATCGTCACGCCAGCACTGGGCTCACACTGAGTTACCGGATTTTGCGCCTTGCAAAGGTTCTCCTGTTCAAATTTGTTAGTGACAAGCTCTCGTACCATTGATATCATGACTTACATCATAAAAGTATGCCTGGTCATCGCACCATAGACCAGGTGCACACTGGTAGCTCCTGACCTGCTTGTTGCCAAACTGCAGTCCAGCCTCATGTCCTGGACAGCCACTCGTGTCGCTCGTGTACAGACCATTCTTGGTGCCGAGACACTTGACCAAGCTGATGTTGTACCAGAGCTTCTTGAATTCATCGACACTGTACTCGACTAGCGCAACCTTCTCACGGTTAAGGGTCTTGCTAGCCTTGAAGACTGTGCCGGTCAGGTCTGAGGACTTCGATGCGCCAGCCTCGAGGATGCCGACTTCATCAAACTTGGGGCCAAGATGTTGGTAGTGTATGTCGTAGTCGCAGTAGTTGTGGAAGATGATGGTATTCGGCTGCGTGTCTGGGCGCTTGAAGATATCGAGCTGGGGAATGACATTGTCTTGTGTCGGAGGTGGGCAGTCGTTCTGAGGCCATTTGATGGTATTGCCACCCCAGCATTTAGGATCCGTGACAAGGCCGATTGCTGTAGCATTGCTCATGCGCGCAAGCTTCGGGTCAAGCAGAGCGCCACGAGGGGACAGTTGACCGATAGCGCTTACACCTGAAACAGCGCGTGGTACTGCTGCGACAAGCGTCGAGCAAAATAGAATGGTTTCGAGAAGATACATCGTGTTGGATAGCAAGGAAGGTATTTGACGATGCAATAGGAGGCTTCGACTCAAGGAGTGAGGTAGCAAGACGAGATGTGACTGGAATCGATTCAACGAATCTCAAAGAATGTGACTTCTCGAACAAGGGAATGAGTTCGTGAACGAAATAGAGATGGAAGCACAGAAGGAATGTGTATATTTGGATCAACAAAGAGTGCAGTATAAGGGCGCGGGCATACTGTGCCTCTTATTCCAACCCCCAAAGGCCGGGCCTAAACCAACACCCACGGCCTAAGGCCATCTCGCATGCTGGCACTGAAAATGTCTCAATGAGCTGCGCGGTCTGGGCGTCTTCGCGCGATCTAGGATGTGGAGATTAAACATAGAAAAAACGTGACGAATGACATCGCTCAGGTACCTAGCCCGGAAAAAGCTTACGTGCCTTGTAAGGCGTCTTAGAAGATTTCCCTTCTAACAGCTCATCCGGTAAGATTTCGGTCGCCGGGCCGTTCCCAGAAACCTGTTCATAGCCATGGCAAGAGTACAGCCACGTCGTCGGAGGGTTTAATCTTACAACAGATCCGGGCGCAGTCGTGGTTCGGGCTCCGCGATCTCGGATTTGGCAACGCAGGTACAGCCACGGAATAGGCGCCCGGGAAGTTATACGATTGGATGCAGTTGTGCGGCGCGACCTGTCAGCAACAACGCGGCGCACCGCAGCTATGTTTCAAGAAAACCGGATCTTGGAGATGCTGGTGATGTGGCGGTGATGATGGAGGTCGGGAACGCACTCAGAGTGGTGATGTGTTAGACTGTGTGACTGACCCCCTAGTCAGAATAGGCGAAGTTACTTCACGGCGAACCATAGGCGCGCACGTTGTTTTAACGTGGGGCCGCAACGTGCCTGGTACCTTGCAGGGACATCCTTCTAAAGTGGGCCTATAGGGCGAAAAATGTGGTTATCTTATCGTTCCCGCTACTCTAGCTGTCATCTCGCTGGCATTTTGTCTAGACTACACCGCTGCCCTGACGATCTTGCACCCAGCTTTTGCTTATTTCGGCAATTCGAGATTGAGAAGTGCCGGTGCCAGCACTCGCTGAACCTTCCCTTCACCCGTCTCATCTCGCGCTCAGCTCCGACAAAAATTCCTCAAAGGCGACTCGCCAGGTAATTTCGCAGCTGCCCAATGGGATGACCATCAAGAGACTGGGCGCATGAGTCCGACTCAACGTGTTGGAAAAGGCTCGACAGCTTCGGCATCGCAGCATCGCACGTCGGGCATATGTACGGGTTGACTTGGCCATGCAGAGTTGCCAAGTTGTAACCTTGATACATATCATCCTGATACTCCTCGTCGATGAAGTGACGCCACTTTCGACACTCAGCCGCGAGCTCGTTGAGCGAAGTCTCGGAATTGTTGCTGCAATTGCCGCGCTCGAGATGAATGATCTGGTTGGGCATCAGCAATCTAATCGGAGGACAAGCTGATGATCAACCTTACCATGCCGCCATAAGTCTTGAACTTCCGAACACAACAGTAGCACTCGTACTTCTTCTCGCGGTGGGAGAGCTTATGCTACATATCGTCAGCGGCTGACAACATTCTTGGATTCCTGGCAATTTACCTGATGTAGGTTGCTCGACGATTCGAAGTGAATATCGCACTGAGGACATACGTTATCGTCGAGGACATGCTGCCAGTATGCCTCGCCGTTGGACTTCCAGTGGGCACCCTCTCCGTCATTGCAACCCATGCACACGATGCGACAGCCTTCCTCGCGGCAGTGCTCCAGCAAGTCATCCCAGGTCCTCGCATCGAAGTCGCATTCCGGGCATTCGTTGTGGTTAGGAGAGTCGTTGAGGTGCTGATAGAACGCGCGAAGACGTACGAAGGAGCGGTCGCAACGATAGCAAGTTCTAGGACCTGTTTGTCAGCATCTCCTTGCTACAATCTCCTTGAACAGACAACTTACACAGGCATTATTACAGGGACTTCTAAGGCAAGTTGAGTTGCTCAGTGATCGTAAGAGGGGAAAGATCAAGCGCTAGCTATATCTATGATGAAACATGGCCAGAGCTTGCGGTTCATGTTTGCTGCTTGCAAGCAGTAACACAAATGCCGGAAAGCTGCAGCCCTCTCCAGTCGGGTACCTGCAGATTCCCTCTGTGAAAGTTTTCCCTACGAACCCAGACATCCCTTGATGAATTTGAAATCCAGGCGCTGAATGAGGCCGAGTTCATTCAGCTCGCTCGTGAAAGCTAATCGTGAAACTTGTCGATTCTTAAGCGTTTGCTGGCGCACTCTGTTTCGATATAAACCCGTTCTTCTCGCGCAACTCTTATTGCGCAACATCCCACTCCTCCCCAACAATTGAATTTGACCCGACCCATAGTAGGAGATGAACAGGGACAATCGCAAGACGAGCAAGCGAAAGAGGAAAGAGACTGTAGCCTTTGGTTCCTCTTTCGTGCAGCGTGATGCCGGCCGACGGCGTCATAGTTCCGGTTGTCAGTATTAGCCATCGTTTCCATGTTAATGCTAACGCGTCGCAGCGGCGCTCTCTAATCTCGAGAATGAGGAAACGCCAGATACGGATGGAGATTTTGAGGCGCGAGAGCGCAACCTCAGAGGTCGATGTCGGTCTTCGAACAGTAAGACAAATTTCTCACACAATCTCGTAACAATGCTAATCTTGTGGTAAGTGGTCAGGCCAAGCTTCGCAAACGATGAGATGATTAACGACGACAAAGACAACGAAGCACATCGCCGTCCCCGCAAGCGCACGCAGATCAAGCGTACCCCAGTGGATGAACCTGGACGTACTTCTTTCGCACAAGGACAAAAAGAATCTCAAGATAATTCAGATGCTGGTGGACAGGAAACTATGTCATCGAAATCGTGGAAACTCGAGGACCTTGATAGCAAAGAATCTGACGGTGGGTCGATGAGCGATGCAGTACCTCAAAATTATCAACGGACGACCAAACAACGAAATGTAACACGAAAGGCAAGGGTCAGCACTAGATCCGTCCGGAAACAGGGCAATTCATCCAAACCAAGTACCGATCTTTTGTCTCGACCATCATCTGCAATGATGACACGCATGAGAAGCACGAGGGCTTTGGGTGGAGCTGCAATGACTACGCGACAACTTCAGCAAATGCTGCAGGAAGACACGATCGAAGCTTCCGATCAAATACCTGAACATATCCATATCGACTACCCGGGCAAGAATTGGCGTGACAAGTCACAGCCGCCCTCGGGGCATGTCACACTACGGCCTGGATCTCTAGGTGCTTGGATATGCTCAAGATCACATGCTCGTGGCCAATACATCATGGCATCAGGAAAAGAAAGCTGTGCTGGCTGTGGTGATACTCGGACTCGAGAGCAGGCAGAACGAATGCCATGGGACCTTGAGCTGCAAACTGGCTACATTGTCAACAATGAAGAGAAGGATCTGCAATACTTTCCGAAAGTCGATTACGAAGCCAAAATCAATCCAACTTCAAGGCTCGAAGGTCTTCACATCAACGCTCAGGCTGCGCACATGAGGGTCTTCCTCAAACGATTGTTTCCGACAGCGACCGGGGATGAGTTGCGTCAGTACTGGTCGCGTCCCTTCGAATGGACAGACAAGGGAAGGCAGAAAGCACGTGAATGGATGAGGGACGTCATGGAAGACGTGAAGACGGGCAAGTGGAAGGACGATAAAGAAGGGAAGAAAGGATTTCCCGTACAAAACCATCAAAAGCGGCCAAGTCTCTCCTGCGCAGGCCGGTTTCCGGTCGAGCCCAAGCAGAAACCATCAACGAGATTGAAAAAATTTCGGATCTTAACAACTTAGGGTCATCCGCCGAACATTCAGAGTCTGATCAAGACACAAGAGCAAATGCGGATCAAGAATATCTACATGAGGTTCCTGACCAAGAGGCTCCTTCCATCGATGATAATGAGGGAGTTAAGGACGGACAGACGCCCCTTGTTGCCCTCAGTGTGGACCAGGGTGAGGACAGGTCTCAATTCATGCAAGAAGAGGATGATCCTTGCGGATTAGCGGGGTCCAAAGCCGTAGATCTGGCGATCGAAGACGAGGGGTTCTATATCCTAGTCTTTGGTGTCTTGGAAGGCATCGACGCTATGCAGCAAGCAGATGTTCGAGATTACATCGCGCGATTTCGTACTCTGCCAGCATGGGTAACGATGAGGCGTGTGCCCAACGATGAGCTGTTTCGCCATCTTGTTGGCTTCTTGTCATGGGAAATCCGGGTGGAGGAAAGTTTGCGCTTAGCAATGCCCTTGAGCAAGCGCATGGTGGACGAGGTTTGTGGTCTCCGGAAAGAGTTCTGGCCGGACTATAGAGAGCTCTTGCATGCGCTGCACGAAACCAGCGCGGTGCATAAGGGGAAGTTTAGGCGGAACCCAAATGCAGAAATCTAGCGTCGTCTTGGACGACAACGCATGTATCATATAGGTATCGAGAGGATTCAGATGGATGTCGAAAGATTTGTATGTCGCTTCAGAGTGCCCAGAAAGAGTATTGATAGAGGCCTCCGCTTTCATTGCCCTCTACACAGACTGCGCGCCAGTATCATCATCGAATCAAGATCGTGCTCTACATTAGTCAATCAAAGAGTAAACGACACTCTGTCCGATACTCAATGATGTTGTCGTTGTGATGTTAGATTAGTCCTACTTGGGATCGCATTTTGAAAGCGGTTCTATGATTCATTCTAACAACCCGTCCGCATTGAGGGGACCGATAATTACTACCTAGATAGTGAACCATAAAACCTAGCCGGACCAACGCGCCCTAAATGCGCTGCAAGTCCCCTGCGTACAAACTACGGTAAAGCGAGACAGACCGCCCGATGGATGAATGTTACCCTTCCCCTCAACGAAATTCTGTTATTACTGACCTCGCCCAGATCTTATACTCCTTGCATCTCCTCCCCTCTTCATTCTTGGCTTCCCCGCCATCCGCAGCCTCGATTTCACATCAGCCCCTGCATTCCAACCTCAAAGGAATTGCACATATCCTCATCACTTACCACAACACCATCACCATGCACCTCAAACCCAACCTTCTCCTCCTCCTCGCCTCTTCAGCCATAGCCAAGAAACACAAAAAAGAAGAATGTCCCAAATACCAATACTGTGTAGGCTTCACAGAGGGAACAATCGGATGTGGTAAGTGTATCCATCCTGGCTGCTTGCCCTTTTGAACGTTGAGCTGAGTACCTAGGCGGCGAGGAGATTCATGCTGAAAACAAGCTGATGCAATGTGTTGGAAGATGCTGGGTGGAGATAGATCATTGCGAGTATGGATGCAATGCGACGTGGAACCCGAGGCCGTTTTGCAAGGAGAAGGATGAGTGATGAGTCGAGAATGGGGAGGATTTGGTACAATGTGTGGTAATGGAAGATCTTAGAATAGTGTTGCGAAAAACGGACGTAATGAGAGTTGTCCAACGTAGCTCGTTTGTCTCGACTTCTTGCAAGCTCTAAATTTTGCCTGCGACGCAAATTGCTTTTCGTCATGTCTTCCTTCAAACACACTAGAAACATATTTCTTGCGCTACCAAATCGATCTAAGGGCGCGTTGTATGCAGTATAGGCCGACATGCTGTACTTGAGCACAGAATGTGTTTCAGGTGTGGGTTTTGAGGGTTGGGGCCTCTCAGACCGGCGGTCTCTAAAGGACACGAGATTGGAGAATTGGAGACATTACACATACCCATAGTACATCATATCTCGGCATGTACTGTCTATGACTCGTAATCAGAATGCTAGCAGTCCTTTGCGACCTCGCAATACCTCCATCACTTCTAGCTCTCTCACCTCAACATCACATCTCATCTCTGACTTCACCTCATGCTCTTACCTAGCCTCACATCCAACATTATAAATCCTCGTATAAAGCACCCATCTTTTCATGCCCACACAGAAACATCTTCACCTAACCTCCAACTTCCAACACTTCCGAAAGACCCAAGCCATCCCACGTCAAGGTCAGCCACAAACAGCTCCACAACAACCATGCACGTTAACATACTCCAGCTACTACTCTTCATGACCCTCCTCCCCGTCAGCGTCTCCCGCACTCTCGTCGAGCGCAACCAAGTCTGCCAGGATAACCGCGCCATTCGCTGCTAGAACCCCGGCAGTCTCAAGTGCGGTACGTATTCCTCTGCATTTCCTCATTTCATCGTCGACATGCCTAGCACGTACTCACTATCTATCTTTCGACTTTGTTCATTGCGATTACTTCTCTAGTCACCTTGTTTGCGAACAGTCGTTGCGCTTCGCTTCGCTCACTGTGTTCGCTAACTCGCTGCGCTCGTCTTCACAGGTAACGGTCGCTGGGCCCCCGAAGGACTCGCTCCAGATTTATCCTCCATGGAAATGCTATGAGGAGAATCATCGTTGTATGTATGGATGCGAACATGATCCGAGTCCGCATTGTGTGAGCTAGGGCGGGGATGAGGTGGGCAGTGGAGGCTGGCAAATGAGGAATCAGGCGAGATTGGGGGCAAGAGAGAAGGAACATGGATATGCATAACGGGAAGGTGACGGGAAGGAAGCCTCGAGGCAGGATGGATGGTACAAAAGACCATATGATCGGGGTGGACTAGATTGCGTGACAAAGATATATTGGAACAATGGATGATCTATTGGATAACCTATCCGACTGTCTATGACTAATCCGAACAATCCTATCCTCTTCCCCTTC
>AJMS01009901.1:0-11392 GCA_000263175.2 Phaeosphaeriaceae sp. UM 1110
GAGTACCAAGGGCCTGGTATCGAGGAGATTGGGGAAGAGAAGGCGGTCCATATGGTCTTCAACATCGTGAGCATAAATCGAGCAAGACGCAGGCGGTATGAACCTTAGCCAAATACAAGGAAAGCGTAAGTACGCATGCTGTGATGACCGTGAAGGATGTCATGACTGTTGTATTGTTCTGTGCCTCATTGAGGAAGAGGATGAAAGAGTGCTATATATACTCCAACATCCTTGAGGATGTTAGCATAGCTTAATCTATCTACAGTGTCTGTCGCATCACTATCACGCTCCGACTATTGCACATTGTGGTGGTACAGAGTGCGATATACGCACTCGAAGCCGTGAGACGGGAATCGAGCCATTGCGCCCGACATCAACCCTGGATCAGAGCGCCTCGCGAGTACACAACAAGGTCGATGTTTCTTGGCAAGCGCAGTAACATCGTAACATTGCAGCGAAAAAAATAGCTAGCCCGCAATCCGAGGCGTCCTGGATGATAAGTGTTGTCGGTGATGTCAACAGCGAGCGGAGGTTGGTTAAAGGTTGGGGCCGACGCTTGCCCACACTCGGTAGTGCAGACGGAGCACCAACCACTTATAACACTGCGTCACTCACCTTGCGTCTAGTTCTGCGGAGGCCACGGCTACCGGGCCATTCCAGCGGTGCGCTCCACCCTGAGCAGATTTGCTGAGACGTGTGCCGTCATGCATCTGGAGCAATGCTGCTTCCACGTCACCGCTACAGTCTGCGCAAGGGCGAAAGTTGCGGCATGTGAAAATGTTGGAAACGCGCTGATGCAGATTCGAGAGCTATGCAGGGTCACATCTAGGCTGTGAAAATGCAGAAAAAGATCATGCATCCTCAGGAAAGTGAACAAAATTTCTCTACACCCTTCACGGAACATTGCTGCTGTAGTGACTGGATCGTCCGCGCCACGTGCCATCTCTGTCAGTTACACAATGCGGCGGCTGCGTTATCATAAGATTATCTCCTGCTACCATTGTTCAGGTTGAGCTAAAGGCAATGCGGAAAGATTCATGTTTGATGCATCTTCCTTGCACGAATCTGGGGTTTTCCGGCCGCCATGTACTTCTAATACAATCAACATGAACCACGCCGCAAGTAGGATTAAACGCACCGCGATTTACATTCTTCACCTCTACTATACCCTGTCAAAAATTAGATTCGGCCACTTCAGAGCAGCTTCTTTCCTACGAATACTCTTCTTCATCGAAGTCATCGAAAATCCAGTGTTCGCGAAGTTGTTCCCGCTCCTCCTCGGACTCGGCAGCTTCCAGTGCATCGGATTTGAGCTTCTCTGCCCTTCGTTTTGTCTCGTCATATTGCTCCACAGGCACCCACCCCTCAGACCCAATGCCTACAATATCTCGACAAGCCTGAAGCTGCTCATCCGCCTCGATCTGGGCAGCGTGTAGACGCAGACAATCCTTCTTCTCTCCGTCAGTGAAATTGATGGGGCATGGGACCTCAGCGTCATGGCTCGCGCTCGAGTTGGAAGCTACAATATCATCCCAGACTTGCGTAAGTTGTATCAGCTCAGCTTTGAGAGTGACGTTGTCCCCTTCCCAGGGATTACCTGCGTGTTCGAAGAGCTTGCGCCTAAGCGCGCTGACATTTTCGCTGAGAGCGTCGTAATGCACTGGATTCGTCTTTGCGGTCGTTGCAACATAGAAATAATGGAGTTGGCGCCGTCGTAGCAGTAGCACTTGCTCAAACTGTTCGCTGTCGCTTAGAACATCGAAATTGGGTGGCAACTCGGGGACTTCAAGAGATTCCGAAACTCTATCGCCGTAATTCTGGAGGCTGTTGGGAATACCGCATTGCAGAAATAGCGGTAGTATTGCGCAATGTTGCCAGTCAATTAGGCCAGTGATGTCGAGTTCCTTAGAGACGAATATGTTGTTTGGCTGGAGATCAGGATGTCTCAGCGTTGGACGGGTGAGCTGATGATTGCTGTCTGGTGCGAGATATGGCGCAATCTGTAGGTATTTACCCAAAATCTCTACTTGCTCGGAGGGTGATTGTTTTTGGTAGTCGTAGATCTCTCGTCGCAGACGTTGAAAAGGATGAAGTGGATGGTCGAATTTGGTTAGATACCTCTTTTCCTTTCTCCCACCGGCTTCAAGCGTGGCCCGTGGGTCTGCATCTTTGGAACGTCAGTCAAGTGTTCAAGCGTTTGTGTGTGGTCAATAATACTAGCACTGAGACTTACATGGACCACGATCGGTATCAATCTCAGCCCTTTTTCCATGCCACAAGCTCAGTCTTGTGTCTGGTCCAACACAAAAGCGCGAGTCGTCTCGAGAACTCGTTGTAGGGAGACTGATCTCCTTGCATCCAGCGGGCAGATCTTTTGTGTAATACAGACTCCCGCTTGCTGGGAACGCTAGAGAGAATAATCGAGATTCCAACTCTACGATCTTCCCGACGACATTGATCCTGGCCTTTTCAGACAGCTCGAACCAGATATCACCCAGATTGGTTCCATGAACTAGCTCCATGAACATGTATTCAGTACCAGCAGCGTTCTCTGATGTGGTAGAATAGCTGTAGATCCTAGGTACAGGAACCTCGTGCGAGCGGAGGAAATCAATGGTCGCCACTTCGCTGGCTATGACGAGGTGCTTTGGTTCCGTAACAGGATAAGGGATCCGCCCAACGAGTTGGAAGCCGTCATGCATAGTGATTAGAAAAGTCCGATTGAAACCGCCTTCTGCAAGCTTTTCAAAACGAGCTATGTCCTCTGTCTTTCGATCAACGGCAGTAGCAGCAAAGCGCTTCAATTCTCCCAAATTGAAAGCACGTCTTCTCTCAGCGTGCTTCAATGCATCATTCCAGCTACAGTTAGAAATTAGTATAGTAATGAAATGTAGAGGACCATGTGACCAACAGCCATCGTCCTGACGTGTATTCAAATAGATCAGAAGTGTCCTCCATTGAAAGGCCAACCGAAGATCGAGTAGTGAAACGCGCGGCAAAGGTTTGTTCCCGCAGTGATGAGAGACCTTCTGGCGTTGAACGAGGCAAAAGTGAAAAGGTCAGGCGAGGAATTGCATTGCGCAAGTAGAACATGGCGAGGTGGCAGAAAGATGGGTACCGCAGAAACCCTGTGGCTGTAGTTGTGATACCAGCGGGGCGGGTGGCAGAACGCGCTATGACGCTTGCCAACCTCTGATTGGCTGTTGCGATATTCAATCCAGCCGCAAATGCTTGGAGTGCTACATCTCCATAAAATAACAAACTCGAGAAACAATCACTTACCACGTAAGCTTTCAGCGCTCGGAGCATCTACTCGTGGCCTTTGGCAATACTTGCGTTGTGGTCGGCGTCTAGGGAATCGCCGACATGGCACCACGGGTGCTTCCGACAGAAGAGGTCCTATGAACGAACGACTTTACAGAATTCGACTACGTGGCATTGAGCATAAAGTGCTTGTTCGAAGTGTCTGGACGATGTCAGCCAAAGAAACCCTTATTCATCGCCACATCATACGGTTCCGTGGGAGCTGTGCCGCAATAGACGCTCGGCGACTTTCAGAAACTTTGCACCAGCCGGAATTTGCTCCAGTAAGAACATCTTGCAAGGCACTGTAGCCGCTATGGGTTTCACTTCGAGTTATTCTATTAAATGTCAACGTCTATATAAGTAGCTGATGCATGGCCTGGACTGCGCTGATCACAACATTGCACCACGGCGCCTTCCACTGTTATATCAAAGCTTCTCGGCCAAATTCATTTCAATCGCTTTCGCAAATTCAGCATTTATTGTAAGGACATACTTTGACTATTCTCGAGGGGGCACTGTTAACTCTTGATATTAGCTTTGAACATCACAATGAAGAAATCAATCGGTTCAGCCGTGAACAAGGCGGTCGACGGCAATGCATGGAAGAAGTTCACGGACGTCTCTGTCAACAGAGGCAAGACAGTTTTTCCAAAGGGCACAGCAGATTTAGAACGAGTGGGTGTTCGCTGGGACTACGATGGAGAAGTGGCCAAGGCAGATGGTGTATACAACAAATTCCAGATGCAACCGAACGCCGGGAAGGTTCCTTCCTCAATCAAACAGTGGAGGGAACAGAATGGCGGCACACATGCTGTCATGGCTACCGCTTTTGTGAAGAAGAATGGTACTAAGGACGACGTCAAGAAAGGGCTAGAAGAAGCAGCGAAGAAGGTCTAGGTTTTCATGAAGCTGAGTGGCTCCCACATCCAGTGTGTGTCTAGAGATAGCTCACTATGCACACGTGGAGTTTCAACATCCTGTATAATGCTTATTGCGCCAATTCCATAGGTTCAGTCATATCTCCACTTCCAATTCGTTCCTTGAAGAGCTGATAGCATCCAGAGCTTCAGCAATTGGTGAGCGTCGAGAGATTTGTGTCAAAGGCGACTGTGAAGGGAGAATGGGATGATTGTCTCGAAATCAAATTGATGGCTGCAAGTATAATCCGCGAAGCACTGCCAGGTGTCCAGTAGAGAGAGGCTCTCCAATTAGCGAAATTTGTGCGCAACAGCGTACGTCGTAAGCTATTCGCAACCTTGGCTTGAAGTGCTCTGAGTATGCTTTGTACCCACACATCAAGGCTCATAATTTATGATACTGGAACGTTCGCCCCGGTTAAGAGTTATTTGGAACAAGTAATCACGGCCGGGATCTTTTTTGATGACACTCGCTTAATATTAGTTCGGAAGCCTATCGGTCGCATGCCAGCCATACATTGCTTTGGCTAGTGCCCAGTAGACTAGATGGGCGAATCCATGGCTACATTTTAGAGATAGATACATGATAATGGAACCAAAAAAAGGCTGTAACCTGCATTGGAAGTCGAAAGGGAATCTATTTGGGAGTCGCAGTCCGATAGAGGTTTTCAAGTCTAACAAAGCATGTACTTCGATACTTCTCTTTTCGGTTCCTTTGCCTCCATTTGAGTCACAGCTTCACCATGCATGAAGCCGTCCATATAGACGTCTCCCACATACCGATACTCGTTCCGACGGCCATCTTGACGAAGTATGACGGGTGTAGAGCAGCCAAAACGAACAACGACAAGATCTTCTGCAGTCATATAGCCTGAACCCATACCGATCAGGCCACCTTTAGTGAAGCATAAGCTACGACCCATCATGCGATTGCCAAAATGGTCTTGAAGGAACTTTCTCCGTCCTTTAGGCTCTATGAGCCCTGTAGCATTGGCGTAGTGCTTCAACTCGTCATCCATTGGTAAGCGTGGCATTTTTTCGCGAAGAAGGGCTGTGAAGACGTGGTAGAAGAGATCGCGCCACGCACCTGGTGAACTGTGTTCTAGTGGCACTTGACCAAGACACAGTGTTTTGTAGAAGAAATTGTGCATCGGGTGACTTTCGTTCCCGGCCTCGATTTTGAGCCCATGCAGTAGCACTGCGCGCCATTGTAGAAAGGCGGTCAAATAGTCCTGAGCTTCGCAAAACGTGCCGACTGCGATGCCCGTCGCCATGACTTCATCGATTCTGATTGCATGAATCTCCAACTTGCGCCTTTCGTCGTGGAATCGATACTGAGCTCTGGTTGGGCCACTTGGGCCATTTGAGGCTGCGAAGCTGAGTGCTCGCCAGAGTGCAGATACATCCGAAATGTGTGACCAGTCCGGACACCAGCTAGGAAGACCTGTAGTGTTGACGTGAAGAGGGAAGTGTAATGACTCGCGAATCACGTCGAGCTTGTCTGTAATCGAGATTGAATGTTCGACAATGTCCGTGTAGACTGCCTTCACTGACTGGCCGTAGTCGACAGGGAAATCGCGTTGTGTATCGTTTGAGAGGAGACCAGGAATGCTAAAAACCTTATCGCGTGGGTTCTCCCTCATCTTCTTTCTGCATACCCTTAGTACCTCTACAAGCGACTCATCCCCAAGATGTTGCAGGGTGTTGTGATCTGGAAAGCTTGATGGTCCTTGGCGAATGTGCGGGTCACTGTCCTCATCCCAGAAAATCTTGGCTGCTGTTTGGTATACTTCCCAGTAAAACACGGAGCGACCGCAATACACTGTCTTGCTTTTAGCAAGAAGAACTTCTTGCACGACTAAATGCCGGTCAGCCCCCACGATATGCATAAGAAAGAATGTGGCCACTTACCCCAAAGTCGCTTCCAGGAACCTCTCTTGAATAAGGTGAAAACGCCAGTGAGTCTGGAATACGCGTGGACTTTATGTATGTAAGATCGATCGCTTTTTGGGCCACCTTCTGGAGTAATTCCATGGCCACGTCGCTTTCCCAATATTCTGGCCCAATCCAGATGGCTAAAGAAGCAGCACTGCTGTAAATCTGACCCATCAATCGGACTTGACTAGCCCTTTCGTCTTTTTCCTGCTGATTGATGCATAGAGCGTCGACCCAAAGGAAGACGTCTTCTCGCTTGCGACACACCGCCATCAGCGCGTCACGGAGACTGACAGCGACAGGTATAGTGGCACCGTCAAAGACAAGGGGGCCAGTATCAACACCGTCGCCCCAAGCGTACTACGAAAATTCAATCTTTGGCTCCGCTTTGAAAGTCCGGTATTAACTCACTAAGATCGCGAAATACTCGGGCACTTCATGAATTGATGCATGGAGCATCTCGCATTTCAGCTTCCACATCCTCTCCGGCAGGACTCTGACCAGCCGAATCTCCGAGGCATGTAGTGGTTGATATTGATACATTTCTGAGCCTAGCGTCCCTACGCTGCACAAGGTTGGAGATGGTGCAGGATATCGCCAGGAAGCAGTTGAAGCACCAGAAGATGACAGTCGCCTCTTCATATCAATACCTTGTGCAGGGTCTGGGTCACCGGGGAAGATGATGTCTGCCAAGGCTTATGAGTAGTCTGCAGGGTAGGGTGAGACAGAAATGCGCGGAGCTTTTGTATCTGCATTCAAGTCCTCAAAATGGCCCGGGGAAGGCGACCCGCTTCCTACATTGCCCTGCGGGCTATGATATCTTAGTCTAAATGCTAGACTTTGCACGTTCGGAGGGAGCGACGGAGGGTGTACAAGGTTGGTATTCGCTGGCGGAGAAAGAACTTCTGTACGAGTGTCATCCCTATCGCCTAGAGCCGTCTTGTAGTAGTTCGTGACAGTTCGTACAGGTTCCAGGTCCTCCCAGTACAATTTTGGTGGCGATGATGGGGGCGATGATGGAGAATCATAGCGATGTTCGCCGTATTCTTCGCGTCGCGAGCGAGACCTCCCACCAGCCTTTTCTCCTTCAGTCCCACTTAGCGAGTCTTGTCTTCGACAGTCTTCTTTCTTTGAGCGATGGGATGAGTGTTCGCGGTACTGATGTCTATCTCCATCATGCTTATGCTGCCGCCTGGGTTTATCGTCAGAATGATACGCTCGATCCGGGGAGTGCTTCCTCCGATCCTTGCTCGTATGTCGCCTTCTGTGGTTCATTCTGTATCGGCGTCCTGAGGCTTAAGGCGGTGATCATATGAGTCGCGCGTTGATTCGCACTGCGGGCGGCCCCACATCTTAGATACCGAGAGTCCAAACGCGGAATCGAAAAAAGGTTGGTACGATCTCCTCGTTGTCAAAAACTATGATTCAAGCGGGATGTTAGACTCGAACAAATACGTGCGGGGTAAATGGTCAACATTTGTGTTCAGCTGGCTCCTGTCAGTGGGGATGAGACTGACCAATCAGAGCAGCGTAAATTCGAAGTTGTACTGCAGCATCGAGGAAGTCAGTATTTCCCGAATGAAGTTGCGATTGAGGTGGAGCTAGACTAGCTCATCGGCTACTGTAACGACATCGCCACGAAGGCCCAAGAGATTCTTTCCGAGTCTAAAATTCGCCTGTTTTTGGCACCGTGAAAAAGCAGGGCATCTCCCACGGCATCGAGGGATAACGCCAAAGGTTGAGGACCACAATTCTTGGACTTCACACTGATATATTCGACAGAAAAACACTCCTTGAACGAATTGATCATCTATCCACGAGGGCACTCACGTCTCCACAAAATCTTGTTGCCAATCGTGAAACCAAACCTTGGAAGTCCTAAACGCCTCAGCGCTTTTTCAGCCTGTAGACTTTATGTCCTTCTCATATAGAAAGGAGGGAAAACAATAGACATGCCACGCGTGCGTAATTCCTCAGTCCCGTCAGTCTACTACATAGCAGGCTCGCTAGCTAATTGCTTGATTAGAAGATCGTCTGCGCTCCAGACGTATGGCGAAACAACCGAAGAAGCGGTCACACATGCAAAACTATTCAAGAAGAGATTGAAGTACTGCTTACGATTACTGCACTGCGAACCTCCTCCAAAAACGATACGTGGTCTGAATATTGTTGCATCGAAGTTAGACAACACCATGCGACCTATGGCCGTGCGACCTGATCATGTAATACCGTTAGCGTGGCTCTAATGCTTCTGGAACAATTTTGGAGCCTTTCGTGACCCATTAGCCCATGTTTTCATCCGGGCTTTGAGAAATGTAACCCTGGGTCTAGTATTGGTCAAACCCCAAGAAGAATATGCCAACAAATTCCAGATATCCACACCATGCTGGCATTGCGGCTCTGCGGGTTAGCACATAAAGCGCTCGCCGAGCCCGTAAAGTGTCCCCTCTAGGCTTCTGGACATATTCGCATTTTACTCACGACATGGCGCAAGGGCACTAGCGGGAGCGGCTGCCCCAAGCGGCTAGCACTGACGAAACTCACATCCTAAAGTCACCTCCTCCGATCACAACATAGTAATTGTTGGTGAGATCCAATGAGCACGTCATCGGCTTTCGTCGGTAAAGGATGAAAACCTTGCTATTGTGGCGGCGCCGTGCCAGAGCAACGGCTGCGAGGGCTCAACGTTCTTGGATCCTATTCCCGTCAAGAGAGAAGGCGGGCAGGCCCCGTGTATAAGAGAAAGCCTTTGCCAACCACCATGGTTACTGAGACGTCCCCTCTGCTTGCGTCTATATCTACGTCTCCGTCAACCGCCATGTCCAAGTTCTTTAAGCACGGTGGCTCCGCCGAGGCCACCACCATCACAAACGATGTCAAAACCCCCGACGCTGCTCAGGACATTGATGAGGGCTCTCTCTATCAGGTCCGCCAGGCGAAGCGCCAAATCGGCGTTACTTCTGCCGTCTTCCTCATATTCAACCGTATGATCGGAACAGGCATCTTTGCGACGCCCAGTGCCATCTTCACGCTCTCCGGCAGTGTCGGTCTGTCTCTGTTCATCTGGGTCGCCGGTATGCTGATTGCAGCCGCTGGCATGGCCGTGTATCTCGAGTTTGGAACTGCCATCCCAAGAAATGGCGGCGAGAAGAACTACTTGGAATACGTATACCGCAAACCACGTTTTCTGGCTACTGGACTGTACACTGGCTATGTGGTCTTACTTGGATGGGCCGGATCGAATTCGGTAGTTTTCGGAGAGTACATTCTTCATGCCGCAAATGTCGAAGTCAACCGATGGAATCAGCGCGGGGTCGGACTTGCCTGCATCACCGCCGCGTTCCCACGGCCTAGCTCTGAAATGGGGTCTTAGGCTCCAAAACCTCCTCGGCATAATCAAGCTTGCGATCATTCTCCTTATTGTTGTTGCGGGATGGGCCGCGCTTGGAGGAGCTGTCAAGCTCGATGAAAAGCCGCGCAATTTTGACAATGCCTTCCAAGGAACCACAGGAAGCGCCTACGGGGTCGTGACCGCGCTGTACAACGTTATCTGGAGCTATATCGGCTACAGCAACGCCAACTATGCGCTGAGCGAGACCAGAAACCCCATCCGTACCCTGAAGCTGGCCGCTCCCTTGGCTCTAGGCTCCGTCGCTGTCCTGTATATGTTTGTCAACATTGCTTACTTCGCCGCCGTCCCCGCGGAAGAAATCATCTCCTCGAAGCGTCTGGTCGCCGCCTCGCTCTTCCGTAACGTCTTCGGCCCCAAGGCTGAGCGCGCCCTCTCCGTCTTTGTAGCCTTATCTGCCTTTGGCAACGTTCTTAGTGTCATCTTTTCCCAGGGTCGTCTCGTGCAGGAGCTCGGTCGTGAGGGAATTCTCCCCTTCTCCCGCCTCTGGGCCAGCAACAGACCCTTCAACGCCCCTCTCGCCGGCCTCTTCGAGCACTGGCTCGTTTCCGTCATCATCATGCTTGCGCCCCCACCTGGCGACGCCTACAATTTCATCCTCAAGTAAGTCAAGATCATCTCCGCTGGCCTGGACTTCGCTAACCCGCTGTCAGCGTCATCTCTTACCCCCTTGCTATCGTCAATGTCTTTGTCGCTGGCGCCTTGATTCACCTCTACCTGCACAAGGCTACCTGGCAGTGGAACCCGCCCATCAAAGCCACCTTACCTGTCGCCGTCTTTTTCCTACTCTCCAACATTTATCTCACCGTCGCGCCTTTCGTCCCACCCACCAACGGCAACAGCGTTTACGAGACACTGCCCTACTACCTCCACTGCCTCGTCGGCATTGCCATCATTGTTGCTGGCGGTATCTACTGGGTCATCTGGGCCGTCTTGTTGCCTAAGATCGGGCATTATCGCTTGGAGAGGGAGGTTGTGGTAGACGAGATCGACGGCTGGGAGAGGCACGTGTTTAGAAAGGTGCCAAATTAGTTGTAGTTGTTGCAATTTGGCGCCGGCTTTGACATGCTGTGTTCCCAAGAGGATCAATGCTTTCTCATAGAATCGACAATGATCTTTCTCACCCCTGCATCTCTCCACGCATATATGTATATCTTACTAAGACCTATGTGCTCCGTAAACTTTACGCTTCCTCTCGATCTCACTGTCTTCACAAGGATGATATTGCAAAGTGAATATTTTAGAACGTCTGATTTTGTCTCGTTACGCAGGTACTGCGCTTGAGACAATAGGATCGCGGTCACGGATCTTGCGCCATTTTCATGGTAGTCGGTAGAAACCTCCACTTTTCCGGCTCTCAGATGCATTGCGGTGTTAATTAGATGTTATTGGGAGACGACTGTTCTGATCTGCAGATCTGATTGAGTAAAGAAAGGAGCACGGCCACTGGGCTCTTTCACTTTACTGTCGTCCATTTGAGACCAAATCTACCTGGCTTATACATTTAGGTCAGAAGCGACATCTTTGTATCAAGCGTTACTCTCCTCGCGCGCACCCGACCTCATTACACAATGCGGCGTGGCGGAGATCAAGCAAACAGGCTTAGCGTGACGGCTGCGTGAGATTTATCCTCGAGTACGTCTTTCGCGTTGCTGAGATACCTGAATTAGTCACTGGATCAAAATATATGAGATGACTTGTGGCTTACAAAAGGGCAGAGAATGATAAGCTGGAAGCAGTGTTGTATTATATTATGATATATTGCACATGATCAATACTTCCTTCCACATACGACCATAGGACGTTGAAAACAAGGCTTCCCGTT
>AJMS01009900.1:0-11391 GCA_000263175.2 Phaeosphaeriaceae sp. UM 1110
CTCCACCTTCTTGGCCTCATGCTCCGCCCTGCGTTTCTCGTAATCTTGCACCTTTTTCTTTTCGGATTTTATCCTGGCTTTGATCTGTTTGTGTTCCGTGGAAGTCACATGCCACGGTTTCGACAGCACCTCCTGCTTGTATGTAGCTGTCTCTTCCCATGCCTGTGCTTCCTCATCCGTTGTGGCGACTACCCAAATCCTCTTGAGATCCAGCTGTTTCATACCACGGAACTCAGAGATAGTGCCCTTAGCCTTCACCACAGTACCGATATCCAGTGTATGGCTGTCCACCATGACCTCGAATACGCCGAACTGGCTGACGACGTTGACATTCTTCAAGGTCGTCTTCGTCGAGGCAATACCGGCAGTCCGATCTTCGGGCGGTGTTCTCACGATTTTGAGATCAATAGTGGCATTGCTCCCATCGTCAATTGTGATGATAGTGTACTTGAGGTTGATATCCTCAATCTGGACTACAACGCCTACGAGTCTGACGTATCGGATAGGGTGGTTGAGATAGAAGTAGAGATGTTGTCCTGGCCAGGATGAGCTTAAGCATAATGTATTCTCCAAGCCAGTCTACCTGGAAAGTCCGGTTCGGAGCGGAGTGCCTGCACATCCGCAGCAGTGAGCTTCACCCAGGCATCGTACGTGGGCGACGAAGCGAAGCAACATGCTGGATACAGCCGATACTGACGCGCTGGTGGAAGCGTTGACATGTCATATTGTGTCGAGTGGTGTTGATTTAGAGTAAGACGGAAGTGGAGAATTGACACGCGACGCGACTTCTTCCGCCACGCCAACTCACGTGCTTGGGGTCGCACGGGCGATCCGGCAGCCCGCCTCGAGTCTGCCGGGATGATCGGCTCACATGCATACACCACACCACGCGATGCTTGCACCAGTCCGACTGAGCCGCCTCAAGGATGTCAGACCAGAAGACGCCGTCTGACATGGATCGAATCAAGGCTTCGTGCCGCGGACGCTCGATCGCCTCGCTTTTTGTCTTCGCTGGCAGCAAAAGTAACAATACTGGGTAGCAGACTGGGCAGCAAGGTTACACCCCGTCATAGCACCCACAACGCACCTCAACACCGCCGAAATCCCACCACGTTTCGGCCTCTCGACCCATAGGAAAAGCAGCCAGGTCGGAAGATCTACGGATCGAGCATGGGCTGCTATTTGCATGAAGCGCCCAGATGCCCGATGATGCCCGCTTTACTGGTCCATTGTAGAGCTATCCCAGATCAGCTAGACCGTCCTGCAGCAAGCTTGAGAGCTTGGAAGCTACCCTCGACTTGCCATGTCGCTGACCAAGGTCATAAGAGCGTTTGCTCGCCGTGTAGCCGGATGACCTCCATCGTTCGTTCCTGTGTCAAGTCGGTGATACTGCGGCACGGTGTCGCCATACTAACCACCAAGCTATCCAGGTGTTTTTGAGCTTGCACTACATTTTGTCTACTTTCTTCTTTGTCTTCCCCAGTCAGCTTTCCAACGTAGACACGATGCGACAGTATGCGCTCTGGAGCCTTCTGGCGCTTTGCTTGCCTACGATCTCGATCGCGGAACCTATAGCAAAAGCTGAGCCTGTCCCTCAACAACTTACGAACAATGCGCCCTTCAGTGGAGCTGTGTACATCGTCAGTCCAGATGGTGGACAGGTCTCGACCCAAGGGACCAACATGTGCCCTGCTTCAGCATCCGTTAGTTGTGCGAACGTGAACCAACCGAGCTGGTAGACGCTACAATCCGTATCTCTCAGCTCCATGCTAACCAGTGCAGGTGCTGTCCCGCCAACTACGCCTGTGCTTCTCCTGCGAACTCGAACGGTTTGATTGGTTGCTGTCCAAATGGAAATACATGCACGGGTACAGTCAATGTCGCCAATGTCAACACTGTGACCGTATACCCGCAACAACAGACTGCAGTTGTGTACGCCCAGCCTCCACCTCAAACCACCGTCTACCACAACGATCAGCCAAATCAGGCGCAGGGCGGTTTTTGCGCAACCATTACCATGGACGGACCTGATTTACCAAGAGCTGCGCAGGGCAATTGTGGGACTATATTGATCGTTGCTGGAGCTCCGGGCTTGAAAGCGTTCGGCATCGGTGCTACGATCGTGGCATTTTCACTTCATTTGGCGTTTGGAAGGATGTTCAACCGGTCATGATACCCAAAAGTTGGACTTGTATACTTTCCCATTGAGGGCCTGCTCATCTCATGATATTTATGATTCACGAGTATATATTGAACACGATAATGGACGAATTACGACAACATCTCACTGGTTGCCCAACTTCGCATCTTCCTCGTCCGTCTTTGGTACCTTGACCATCTTCGGTACAGTAACAGAGTTCAAGTGTCGGAATGCCTGCATTCCAATGTCAGCCCAAGCGCCTTACGAATGATGCTTCATCGTAGCTTACCTCACTGATCGACCCTTCAGGCAACTTACCATCCCACTTATCCTCCACCTTACTAATCTTCCCCTCCCCATCCAAATGAATCGTTACAAGACTCTGAATCGTCTGCTCCTTCCCAATCCCCTTGATAACATACCTCGTCCTCAAATCCATCAAGATCGGATTTCCTGCATCCTTGACCTGATGGTTCAAACGCTCGATCTCGCTAAATGCCTGTTGCAGCCCGTACCACTGTGCAGAGTACTGGTCGCGACCTTTAGCGATGGTCAAGGGATCTATGAATGAGGCGTCGTCGCTCCACAGCCTGAGCTTTTGTAACGAGGGACGGCCCGCGAAGAGATCGAGGACGGAGCCGACGATGGTTTGTTGCTGCTCGGACAACTTGATGCCCGGGGCGGTGGTGACGTGTTTTGTCTCAATGTTGACGTTCGACGTAGACATCTTTGCTGCACTGATTCTCGTAATTTGCGATGTGAGTGGTTTTCGTAGAGATGATAGTGATTTGGTGCAGGTTGTTAGTGTGGAGGTACGCATACTATGAGAAAGGAGGAGAAGGTAGATTGATTGATGTTTATAGAAACTACATGTCTTGCGTCGGACACTTTTATCCAATTGCAATATTTGTTGCGCGTCATGCTTTGTGTGCGATGATGCGAAGAGGATGGTATGTAGAGTCATGACGCCATTGCGCGACAAGGCGAGAGGGATGCGGATCCGACCTAACGGGGACGCGGTTATGCGGGGCGGTTGAATCTGGCTAGGATTCGGAGCGTGTATCTAAGGCCGATGTGTGGTTTCTGCATGTGACAGCTGTTGACAATATGTCACGCAACAAGGTCAGCCTCGTTTTTGTTGGCATTAAGGAGACTCAAGTTTTATGGCACAGCTGAAGCCAAGATCTATTTTCGCGAGTACGGGCTGTGGACAGCGCTAGAGCAGCCAGCCACATCCACTCAACGCGCTTGGCTTTACGCCCGAGTACAGCCATATCTCGAATTGCGACTGAAAAAGGGTCAAAAGATGGAAAGTATGGTACGATGTGTGCGCAAAGGGGAGAGATGGAATGAGTGCGGTTTGAGCTATGATCGAGGTTGATTGTTGCATTGCTATGCAACATGAGAAGGAAGCATTTATACAATTTTTTTGCCAAATTGGGATATTACTGAAGGATGCGACAAGCTGTCACAAAGAACGATTGGCCGCCTGACTACGCCCGACACTTGGTATCTTATGGCGACGAGTCCAGGACCTTCAGTAAAGAAGACGGCGTGACCGCGTTCCTAAGCTTGAGTTGGTCCAGTGGCGCACATTGGGTTGTGGTCGTTGCAAGCCATCGCTCAGCCATCCCTCATAAGCTATTCAGCTCGGCCACACCTTGCCTCTGCATCAGGACATAGCACGACGTCCCCAGCCACTATTATATCTCTTGCGATCCGCCACTCATTTGTTTTCTGCGACGAACACAATATCCATTCATAATGTTGCGAGCATTTACCGAACGTCGTGACTCCGGTCAACCCTCTCCAACCCAGGAAAAAGCGAAGACATGGGTCGCATCTTCATCTTCGAAACAGACTGGTGCTGCTAAGCCAAAGTCGAATCACAGACGCAAGTCATCTGCGAAACCAAAAGTCATGTTCAAACCGCAAATGTCAGGACCATCTGGATCTCAAGCACCAAGAGCAAAAGCGAAACCGGCTGCGGGCACCACAACTGATATCGAGTCGAATACCACTCCAGTGAGCAAGCGCCACAAGGCCTTCGCATCTCTGCTTGTCTCGTTCCTCGCGACCAGCTCTGTCGCGATTGAGCCCGATGCTGCAGACGAAAAGACCATGCAGTCAGCCGCGAAAGCATCATCAACGCCAGTACCGACAGCGCCCAAGAAAGCACATACCCGATCAGCGAGTATCGTCAAGCCGTCGGAGATCCGCAAGACCAGGTGGAAGCGATTCAAGTACGAGTTGGGTTTGAAGATGAAGACTGGACAGAAGGGCAAACAGAAGCAGGATGCCGCGCAGCCGACGGAGATGGAGCTCATGGATATGGAGTCGCAACAACGAGAACAAAAGAGGAAGGAGGCGAGGAGGGTTGGTACGGCATAAGGAGGAGGACGATATCCCGCGCGGCGCACGTATTGCCGAGCATATACCACATTTTACAATTTTCCTTTGCGTCATCTTCTTTTCAGACCTTGGTTTACTTTAGCCAGTCAATTTTCTTATGTACATACATACTATATAATTGCGCCGACTTCAAATCGGCAACGGGCAGACGTTGTTATTGCTCATGACCAGCCGTCGCAACATGCAAGATCCGCTCTTCCAGACCCGGCACATGTATACATTCGATACCATACTGCTCGAGCTTCTTCCTGCCTTCGTTCTCGCCTACGAACTTTTCCGGCTCCTTGACTCCGAGGTAGACTTTCTTGATCGTCCTGTCACCATTCAGACATGTGGTCCTGATGATACGATCCACACATGGCAGGTTGCCACTTAGCCTTAGATTGCAGGGCTCCATGGTGGTGTATATGACAGTATTGGCCGGTAGGGCTTCGCCTACACGCTCTTCTGGAAGGTCATGTGCTTGGGCGTATTTGAGAAGACAACATTGCTCTGCATGTGTGTTGCCCTCGCATTCTAGAGTATATCCGCGCGAAAGAATGGCTCCAGTATCCTCGTCGACTAGAAGAGCGCCAACGCGGAAGTTTGAGGGTTTTGGCGGTGACTCTTGTGCTTGGTCCAGGGCGAGGCGCATGTACTGCAGCTGATCATTTGGATCTGGCGCCTGTGCTGGCGGTACCGGACCATCGAACATTGGAGGGGTGTCCACCCAAGTTGACTCCATTTTGGTAGTGCAAATGGCGCGAGTGAGTGTCTTGAGGTTTGAGTGAGAGTGAGAGTGAGGATAACTGGTTGGATCTTAAGTCCGGGTAAAAGCCGCTCACGTGCGATGTGTGCAACCACCCGACGCGACGCGTTCATCTAGGGCAGACCGACGTGACTCGACGGTCTATTTCTTCACAACAGACATACAACTCAGCAAGTATGGCCAGGAGTTCGAAAACACAGAAAGCACATGAGGAGGAAGAGGAAGATGCATTTGTCAACGACGCCGAAGAGGACGATATCGAAGAAGATGGACCACCAGCGATCGATCCATATGCAGTTCTTGGTCTAGAGACCGAAGCAAGCGCCGACGTTGTGAAGAAGGCATATCGCAAACTTGCGCTCAAACATCATCCTGGTATATACTATGTACAGACAAACACACGACATTGCTAATGCACAACAGACAAGGCCGCCGAAGCCGACAAGGAAGCCGCCAACAAGAAGTTTCAAGAGATCGCATTCGCATATGCTGTACTCTCTGATGATCGCCGACGCCGGCGCTACGACCTTACAGGCAGTACTGCTGAGACCCTCGAGGACGATGATGATTTCAACTGGATGAAATTCTACCGCGAGCAGTTCGAGAATATGGTCAACGAGGAAGCTATCAACAAGCTATCGAGCGAGTACAAGGGCAGCGAGGAAGAGCGACGGGACTTGCTGAATGCATACACTCAGGGAAAAGGCAATCTGAACACAGTCTACCAGCTCGTTATGCTCTCCGATATCCTTGAGGATGACGACCGCTTCAGGCAGATACTAGACGAGGAGATTGAGAAGGGCAACATCGAATCCTATCCCAAATACAGCAGGGAGACGGACGAGACGAGGCAGAAGGCCAAAGATGTCGAAGCTAAGAGGCGCGAGGATTTCGATAAGCGCGAGGCTACCAAAGCCGGAGGAGACAAGGAGAACGGCAAATCCAACGGCAAGGCAAAGGCAAAGAGCAAGAAGGGTGGCGCAGATGACATGGCAGGTCTAGCAGCTTTGATTCAGCAACGCCAGAAGTCAAGAGCTGGTAACTTCTTCGATTCGCTCGAGGCCAAGTACGCTCCCAAGTCACGCGGCAGCAAGCGCTCTACACCCATGGACGAACCACCTGAGGAGCTTTTTGCGGCTAATCGCGCGAAGAAGTCTAAAAGCAATGCTCGCGCTAAGAAGGTCGTCGATGAAGACGAGGATGATGATATGGATCTGGGAGAAGAGGACATTGGCGAGTCTGAAGAAGAGGAGGCACCACGCAAGTCCAAAGCGAAGAGTAAAGCGAAGGGACGTGGCCGATCGAAGGCCAAGGCTTGAGATCTATCGCAGACGTTGGATGAATGGCGTTCATAGATAACGGACTGGAACCAGGACTTTAGGATATTGCATAGCATGGCGTTGGTCGCTCGAGGACAAAAGCGGTTCTTCATGGTGAGCATGAATCATGAATCTAGCAGTAGTACATCGAAACATCGTACCCAGCTCGGATCTGCTTCAACTCTCATGTTCTTCACCTCGTTCAGTGTACATACCACGAACACGATATAGTTTCACGCTCACGACAAGCACAATCTTCACGGGCACTCAAGCCTCAATAATCGCTACCTCTCTCTCACCACCTTGCAAGCGATCAACGCTACTGTCGACCCTGCATACTGTGGGTCCTTTCAAGCTTCTCCTTCACCTGTGGTTACTACGGTGTCTTCTCACCACAAACACACCCGAGTACGTGTAGATAAAACGTCGCTCTTGACAACACAGGTTGTTGCTTCACCACACAACAAGATATTTCGGCTCCAAACTGCCGTCAGGTTCTCGATAGCATTGTAGTCTCTCGGAATAACATGGCTTCAGCGAACCCACGGCCTACGACGTCGCGTAAGGTGATTACCTCGAAGCTTGCTATCCTCCCGATATGACACATGTATTGACCACAGATCAGACCCCGTTCACGCCACCGTCTGCAAAACCTACCGGGGTCAAGAAGCGAAACACCAAAACAAGTGCTACCAATGGTTCGCCCGCACACACTAAGAAGGGCAACAACAAGGCCACAACTGCTAAGCCATCTCTAGCCAATGGTGGGAAGCGCAAGGCCAAGGTTGACGTAGACAAAGTCAAGAAACCTCGTGCTCCGCCTGGCACTGCTGGAACACGGAAGAAGCAGAAGGTTGATAACACGGTGGACAACTCGGAGGTGATTGATGTCAGTAAACCCATTGACAGCTCTGCGATGTCACAATCTGATCGGTCACAGCTCAGTGAAGATCTCACGCAGCAGCCCTCATTTGGCGATCAACAACAGCTTTACCTATCAATACCATTCGAGACACCAATGCAGCGGGCTCATGAACAACTCGGAGCTCTCCAACAGCTGGCCTCGTTCAACATGGGTCCGCAACAATCTAGGTCTGCTACGATGCCACAACAACGTCTCATGCAGTCTCAGCAACTTTCCATGCAAGTTCCTCCCCAACAGCATACTACACTCCTCCAGCAGCAGCCCATGCCACCTCAGCAACGTCCCGTACCTCTTCAACAGCGTTCGTCCAAGTTCATCTCTCAGTTGCCGCCAGCTCATATACTGCCTCAACAGCCGTCGGTTCCTGCTCAGCAGCATCTGTCCAGTACATTATCGCAACAGCATCCCGTGCCTCATTCGCAATCGACGTTCGATGCGCTTTCCGAGCATCTTCCATGGGGATCGCCGCCCCAGCAACGTCCTTCACCGTCTCAGTCGCAACCCGCTAACATGTCACCTCAAGACCAATTCATGCACCTTGATCAGCAAATGCCCAACATGCTACCACAGCAAATTTCAATTCATTCTCAACAGGACTCATTGAATTTGTCCCCTCGGCAGCTTTCTATGGCTTCTCAGCAGGTCCCAATGAACCCATCTCCCCAGCAGCATTCGTCCAACATGAAAGTCCAGTCCTCCAGGTCTGCGCTCGAGCCGCAACGTCGCTCGCCACCCAGAGATTCTCAGCAGCCTTCACCTGACACGTCTCTACAGCAACATCAGTACGTACCCATCGCATCTCACATTGCCGATAAGATCGACCCCGACTTCGTCAATCTGCCAAGCTCCACGATCTTCGACCAGCTCGTCCTCATCATGGTCAAACAAGACCCCGATTTGTCACTAGAGTATAACATAGAGGCAGTCACAAGTGCCCAACTCGACAAATGTGCCTACGCGCTGTGGAATGAATGTCTGTTCCTGCGTGAAGGCCAACTCATTGTACACGCAGCGCAGTACGGTTCCATGTACCAAGACGTCAAGATCCGCGCACTGGGATTGATGAACCTGCTGCCTGGATGGTGGTTCCTCCGCGAGAAAGTGAAGATTTGGGTGCAGAACTCTGGCAAGTGGGTGGATGATAAGGACATGGAAGGCCAGTTTAATCTCGCGTGCGCGAGGGCGGACAAGATCGTCAAGTCGAGGGCGAGGAACAAGAAGGAAGAACAGAAGGACGATGGGCTTGAGGATCTTGAGGTCAAGCAGGACGAGGATGTGGAGTACCGCTATGAGTGAGGCTTGCAGGATGACTTCGGCCACGAATTATAGTGGCACGCTGAGCACCCGCAGATGGTGTGATACGCTCCACGAGAGGAGACTGCTGCATCTTGTCACGCAAATATTCCCAACTTCTTCGAGACAGCCTATGGGTATTCGGACTCCCATCGAACTGAAATGGGCATAATAGTACTTATGAAAAGCGAATTCAATTTCGAAATATCTGCGACTCACATATCTTAAATACCGCCATACTCTGCGATCTCACGGAGCTATTTTGACATTTAATTAGCTTCTATCCATCCCTGTCTTTCATTCTGATGATACTGTATAACATCCTCTAGACCTTGTCGTACTAGGCTGATCATTTCAAGGCGGGAAGCATTCTCCTTCTGCCCGTATCTCTTTGTGCGATGAGACTTTATTGTTGCGGATGTAAGCCCTAGGTACGCGTGGTGTACTTCTCGTCTCGCATCATGATCCTTCGTTGGGTCTTAGCTGCCGTTCATTGGGCGATCTTCCTATTAAGACCTATGGCTGTCGCTTATTGGTCCATATTCCGTTAGAAATATAGCGGCTATTCTTTGGCTGCAGGAGTGCAACACCGATCATGTCGCATTCCTAGAGAGGACCTTCAACCTTGCAATTTAGCCAGGCGAAGGTGCATACCTGCTTGCGGAAGGAGCCACTCCACCTACTTGCGAGCTCGAATCATATAGCGGAGTGATGTGGCTCAGAGTCCAGATGTCGGACAACAACAACGCTCATTGGGATAGCTTCGTGCATGTCAGCCTGCCTACATGGTCATGCATGACTGAGCGAATCAAAAGCATCCTGTAGCGAACCTTACCACGTACTTGGGTCTGCCTTGGAATTATCGCAAATACATATGCACCCGGTTTCCTTCATGTGCGGCACATGGTCATCATTTCCTCGATCTTGTCGTCGCCGCTTCTGATTCTCAAACAGATTGCCGCACTCTACAGCATCACACGAAAAGATGCTAATTTCACCAATCGTGACATGGCTACTCCAGGGAGCTTTAGGAACGACTGTATCAGGACATGACGATCTCGAACGAGCGATAGCTGCGCTTACGCGCCAATTATCATCCGAAGCAGTCGTCACGTTTCCCTGGCAAGATCGATGGGAAGGTTTACAGATTCGATCAACATCTCCTCGAATAGCACCACATTACTCTGTAGTAGTAGAAGTGGCGACAGAGGCAGACGTACAAGCTACGGTTGCTACAGCCAGCAAACACGACATACCATTTTTGGCGGTTTCGGGCACTCATGGATGGACCACTACTCTCGACAAGCTGTCCTATGGCATTCAAATCAACATGAGAAAGTTAAATAGATCGACTCTGAGTGACGATGGCAAGATCGCCATTGTTGAGGGTGGGATGCTTCAGCATGAGATCGTTCGTTCACTTTTCGCAAAAGGAAAGTATACTAGTAAGCCAAGCCGACGCTTCTACGAGATAACTAGTGCATGCATACTCATTTAGCATAGCAACGGGCCTTTGCGAATGTACATCAGTAGCTGGACCACTTCTCGGTGGTGGTCATAACATCGTTGCGGGACAGTATGGCTACGTACTTGACAACCTTGTTTCAGCACGCGTTGTCATCGCAAGTGGAGAGATCGTTGAAGCTTCAGAGACCAAGAATCCGGACTTATTCTGGGCTCTGCGAGGCGCAGGTCATAATTTTGGCATCATGACAAGCTTCGAAATGAAAGCTTACGACATACCGAGCAATTGGACCGTCTACAACATTCCCTTCTCGGGCGACAAACTAGAGCAAATCTACGAACTGGTCAACAAGTTTGAGGAACCATCTTTCGACAGGTCAAACAAATTAGCAATGACCAGTGCCATCATCAGACTGCCTGATGTCGATCCTGTTAACGTAAGGCACGACTGCAAGCACTAAAAGACATTTAACTGACACGGACCAGCCCATCATCAACTATGTCCTCGCATACCAAGGTCCTGAATCTGAAGTAGAGCCTTACGCCGCCATGTTCAAAGCCCTTGGTCCACTTTCTGTCTCTGTCTCCACCGACGGCGACTACGTCCAACTATACACAGTCACCAACAACAATCTGAACCAGCAACCTTGCGTGAAGAACAACAACGTAGCCGGCGCTGGAGTCTCCCTTCCAGCCTGGGATATCGAGGGCGTTCGGAAAGCATACAATGTCTTTAGTAACCTCAGTGCGGACTCGCGCTTCTCTAAATCCATCATCCTACTCGAGAACTATGGTATGGAAGGTATTCGCGCAGTCGATCCAGCAAGTACTGCCTTAGCATTCGAAGAGCGCGAATACCCTGCACTAGCTGGACCAGTAATGTGGTGGGAAGGAGATAGCGAAAAAGACAAGCAGGACGCATATGCATATATTCGTGCCATGGAGAATGCGTTGTTCAGTGGCGTTGATAAGAGTGGCGCGAAGAGACATACGTATCTGAATTACGCGAATGGAGAGGAGAGGGATATGGCGCAGATGTATGGGTATGATGGGAGGTTAGAGAAATTGGCGAAGCTGAAGGACAAGTGGG
>AJMS01009899.1:0-11383 GCA_000263175.2 Phaeosphaeriaceae sp. UM 1110
GGTGTTTCTCTAGTTGGATCAATACGTCCAAGGTTCGTGAGCAATTTTCGACCTCACAAGTTATCAAGTGAGCTCTTCCAAAATGGAATTGGGTGGCATAGCTGCTTTCAAGCTTATCCATAAGTACCAACAGTTTTTTGGAGACCGAAGCCGACACCAATCAGACTCTTCAGTAGGTACGCCCCGCAACGCCCGAAAGTTCAATACCTATTTATACGTGTGTGACAATGCTGCTTACGAATAGCAGGGATATAGGCCAATGACACGTTGAAGTTCTCCGACGCTATGATAATATCTCAAGCCGACTTGGCTCACTGAGATCAAGATCTTAATCTGCCTCTTTGATTGGTCAAAATGAGCTTACGGTTGTCCCCATCGAGTGTAGGTATTTGTGTGTGACATGCGCGGCCCAGCAAATGGAGACTCATTAGGTAGTTCATATGATGGAGCTTTTAAAAATCGAGAAACAGAAGCGTCAGCTACGCCATTGGCAGCAGAGGCTATGATTGGTGACAAAGACAGAAGCCTGGGAGCTTGCAGGAGGCTTGGTGGTTGGTGGAGCAGTGCGAGCGTGACTATATGTCTGATCATGACTGCATCAGCCTATCGCACTGTCTATGACAGCGTAAAACATCCAAAGAGCGATTACTGGCGTTGTTGGAGATTCGAAACTATCACGAAGAGGATGTGGTGTTGTGGTGCTGGTTTGGAAATTCAAAAGAGCCCCATCACACCCTGATGTTTTCGGCTATTCTACCTGCCTCAACTCCTCTTCCAGTCACACCCGAATTGTCAGGCACCTCAAAACAGAACCGTTCAAGCTCACTTCAATGTAGACCTAGAGCATTTGGCTCACTGCAATCTGGAGGCATTTGCATGAACACAGGACCCGCACCTTGTTTCATCATTCTTCGTCAATTTCAGTGCCGACTGTCGTCATACCACACTTTGCAGTAGGCAGTGATGATTCACCTTGTTCGTTATCTATAAGGCAGAAAGCAATCTTGCTTAGCTCACTACAAGTTCCGTCGGAATTGAATGACGGTGTCGACTCCTAGTACTCATCAGCATCCTCTGGTCCGCATTTCCTCTGCAAAACCCACAGCACGGCTCTCCGCAGGCCTTTGCTGACAGTCCATATTGCACGTTTGTGAAAGTTGCGGCTGATCGACGCCACCGTGGGAGATTCCGCGGCTTGTTGGCAGTCGGGCTCAAACAAGCATTTCATTCCAGGCCCACACCTTGTTTCATCTTGGCAAACCGGGCATTTCGTCGATCCAATTTCCTTTGGACCATTGTGGTACGTGCCTGAAAACCGGGACAGTTTCTGGCCACGAGGCCACAATGCCGTTGCTAATAGAGGCGATGACTTGAAAAGCCGGTCGTTCATATCAGATCAGGGTCGCAATTCGCTCGCTTCAGTTCGTTTAGGTCCGGTGGCTGGGATCATCATGCACCCCAGACACGCCTCAGAATCGCCACTTAACCTCCGCATGAACGAAGCATGGATCTACGGCAATAATCCTGGTTATGCTTTCATCACACGGCAACAGATAAATTGCTTAGCGGACAAAAGGACCAAAACCACACCTAACATAGCTAAGTAGAGCATTGAACCCCACAGTATCATCTAGGAATGCTCAAGGCCCATCAATTCTGCCTAAAGATGCGAGCCTGCGAAATATACAACTTTGTGAAATGTAAAAGGAGACCTGGAGTATAAAGCTTCGGATCGTCGCCCAGCATTCGATACAAGCATCAACTCCACACTACTCAGCCACACTCGAACACAGTCAAACAGACAAGACACCATGAAGGTCACTGCCGCAACCGCCCTCTTCGCTGGCCTTGCCGCCGCCGGACCTGTTGAGCTTGCTGAGAGGCAATCTTGCCCCAAGGTCTACATCTTCGGTGCACGTGAGACCACACTGCCACAGAGCAATGGTTACGGTACTGCTGCCGGCCTTGTAAATTCTGTCAAGTCCGCGTATCCTGGTGCTGGCTCCGAAGCCATTGTCTACCCTGCTTGCGGTGGACAGTCCAACTGCGGTGGAATCAGCTACGACAACTCTGCGTCGCAAGGTACAGCTGCCGTTGTCAAGGCTGTGACAGCCTACAACCAGAAGTGCCCCGACACCCAGATCGTTCTCATTGGATACAGCCAGGTCAGTGATGTTGCGCGTCACCACAATCCAAAGCTAACTTCGAGAAGGGCGGACAGATCATGGACAACGCCATTTGCGGAGGTGCCGGCTCTACTTTGACCGGCAACGCGCTCAAGGCTGTCAAGGCCGCTATCTTCATGGGCGACCCTCACAACAGGGCCGGTCTTCCTTACAACGTTGGAACATGCACGGCTCAGGGCGTAAGTAGACTGTCTAAGTTATCAGTAAGGCATCCACTAATCCCGAATCCAGTTCGCTGCCCGCCCTTCAGGCTTCCAGTGCTCTCCAGCTTCGACCTCCATCATCCAGTCGTACTGCGACTCGGCCGACCCATACTGCTGCACTGGCAATGACGCCAATGCCCACCAGCAGTACGTCAACAAGTACGGCTCGCAGGCTCTTACCTTCATCAAGAGCAAGCTCACCGCATAGATGGTTGGCATGGATGCTCGAAAACCCGCGGAAGAAACGTGGCACAGGTCTTCGCTGTAAATATCTTAGTAAAAGAATTGAACCTTGTACATATAACACCATTGGCCCTGATGCACCTGTAGTCTAATCGCACGTGTGGATGTCGTCGCATGTGGCGCTGTCGTGTAACCGCCCATGATGGAACGATAGATTAAGATGAAATTTGCTTTAAATGCGGTCGTCCGAAACGACGATCCATGTCTTACTCCGTTTCAAATACACCAGGAAACGCCAAGCATACCATGCAGTTCGTTACTAAAGTTCAGGTCCTCATTGGCGTATCCATTACAACTTCGCCTTTGGCCATTGGTCGAGCAAGTCGGACATCTCGAAGCGTGGCCAATCAGGGTTCACACTTGGTGCAGGTCGTTCGCGGTCCCAAGCCCACTTCTCCTTCAACTCGGCTGACAGGTCATCCTCCAACATTTGAACAACATATTTGCCGAGTACTGGAAAGAACTTGTAGCCATGGAAGGAGCCACATGTTGCTACGTAGAGACCCTTGGCACCGGCATGTGGTGAAATAATGAAGTCAGATGAAGTTGTGAATGCATCCCTGCAAAACGTTAGACCTTTTCATTCTGATAGTTCATTCTACAAACACTTACCAGCAAATGCGGTGCTTCTCCATCTTCCACGAAGCACCATTCTTGCCATAGAAGACGTGGTTGGCATGGTTGATATCCTGCTTCAGAGGACCAGGTACGTCCCATTGGTCGTAGTCCTTGCCAGATGGAGGTGCAGAAACGAAGCGACCAGGGAGGACTTCGTGTGTGTTTTTGAAAATCTTCTCGCCCCACCACTTGAGCTCGCGATCTTTTGTGGGTGGCAAGCTGCCAATGAACGGACCGGTCTCAGCTGTGTAGCCTTGAACACCGACAGGCATCTTGGCGAAACGCTTGTAAGATTGTTCGTCGAGAGTAGTCATACCAGTGGTGATACCGCCAGCAACGATTCTTGACCCGGCGCGGAGGTTGTTGTTTCCACTCGCCTTTGCGGCCTGCTCGAGGAGCTTGGCAGTGTATGCGCCAGTTGAAAGAATGACGTTTGTTGCGGAGATGGTGTTTCCTTGCTCGGTCTTGACACCTGTGCATCTTCCAGAGTTGTCGAATGTTAGGCTTTCAGCCTTTTGGGTAATATACTTGACACCATTTTCGATTGACCACTTGGTCACGGCCCTGAGGGCGTCTCCAGCTTGTGCCCAGCCGCTGGTCTTGTTGACGAGTACCTCCTTGACGCCATCGTAGTTAGCGTCCTCGAAGAGACCACCGAACATCTTCTTAGCTTCCTCGATGGTAACAGCCTGAAGATCAGCTTGTCGTCCAAGCGCCTTGTAGTTGTTGATAACATCTTGCGCATAGTCTGATCGGCAGACCCAGAAAATGCCGGTCTCGTGGAAGTATGGTTTCCATAGGGGATCCGACTTGAAAACATCCTGCGCTTCAAGCGCGAGTTGACAATATATCTTGTCATCGTAATCTGCGCGAACAACTTTGTTCCAGTCCCATGAAGCGGCAACGCGGTTATCGGCGTCCCACGCGTCTTGATCGAGGATAGTAATCTGTCGGTCTGGGTACTTCTTGATGAGATGGTAAGCTGTTGAGACGCCGAAGACGCCAGCGCCGACGATGAGATATGAGGGTTTAGCAGCCATGTTATTCAAGATCCAAGGCTTATCGTCGCAGAGCATAGAGAGGGAAGAGATGATACTTGATCTATAATTCTGGCTACTCGATGCATTTATACTTAATCCAGAGCTGTGAACATCCTACTGCGGCTTTACCAGCACTTGTGGGCCGTTCTCGGCCTCATCGTTGTGGTCACTGGAAACTAGGCGCGGGGCATTCGTGGAGGTTGTTTCCTCATCGAGCAAGACTTTGCGACGGGCAAGCTTCCTCTACCTTTCCCGACGCGTTAGTCGCGAGCGCATCCGGCTGCCATAGCTTTTATCGGACGGATAACAGGCCAATGGGTCGTTTATCTGCTGATATGAATATTCGAGAAGTGTTTGCCGTCCGTCATTGAGAGTTATGCGACGCGGCATCACGGCCGATGTTAAGCGATGTCCCGTCTTGGAAGTCACGTGAGAATACTTCAAACGCATTAGGTGTCCAGCATCTGGATCGCAAGGAACGTCTGTCGACTGCATTTGCTTTCGTCTTGTAACTGCTTAATCGAAGGTATAAGACCTCGCGAGTGTTGGTATCTACAATCTTGCTGCTGCGTGGCCGACATGGCGGTGAAAGCCTCAGCAATAGACAATCTCTACAAGAGAAGAAGCAATTTACTTTTCGAAAGGCTGTCAAACGAGGGAGAAATTCGTGGTGAGCATCATTGCATATTTTTCCATAACTGATTTTACCAGTGCAGCCCTTTCTATGGCTACAAAGGAAGAGGATTTCGCCTTTCACGGCGAGTTCCTTTTCTCGAAAAGTCGATACGCTTCGCCCTATCATTTTTTTTCAGCGGCATCTCCTGTGAATGGTGTCGAACCGAATTGGTTATGTCAGAAGTTGATTCCATTTATTACATAACCATCGCGCGCGCAGATAGATGCGACACAGAATCTTGGGCAAGATATACAAGAAGCTCTAACGCATATGTATACACCGCCTTGAAAAACTCGCAATGACAAGAAGTCAAGATTTACGGCATTCCGAAGGCTCATAATCACATCATACATCTTCTTGTCCCTCGGAAATTGGTTTCACAGGCTTCTTGAGATAAAGGCAGATTGACCTTCCGTCTGACAAGCACCCTTGTTCGATTTCTTCGTGTTTGCCCACACGTGGCAGTGATTATGCAGGAGCTACCTGATTTGCGATCTGTAGACATGCGATGTTTCCGTAAGCTAGATTGCAGCCTTAACTATAATTACCCCGCCGGTACTAAACTCCACACCGACACATCTAGGACTTTCCCTTCGCGCTCAAGATCAAATCACAGGACAGCTTTTGCAGAGCAAGTGGACTTTTTTCGTCCGTCTTCATACTTACGCTGAGTCTCAGTACACCGCCACTACTTGCAGGATGAGACCAATTTCCACATATCAATATGAACGTATCGGTCGGAAAGAGCTCCGTTTGTGTAGATTCCTCCACAATGGTATAGAAATTTCGGCACAACTCAGGACTTTTCCATTCATGGACCGACCTCCAGAGAAATACATTGCGCTGTCCTACTCGTGGGAAGAGAACGCGTCACAAGAGACGTATGATCTTCCTACGGACCAAAAGCCACTAAGGATATCTGGTTCACTGAAGGACTTCATTAAAGAGCTGGGATCAAGAACAAGCAGCGATTCGCTACAGAATTATTGGTGGATCGATTCCATTTGTATCAATCAAGATGACAGTGTCGAAAAAGGCAAGCAAGTGCAGCGTATGCGAGATATATATCAGCAAGCTCACGAAGTAATTGTGTGGCTCGGCAAAGAAAGTGAAAGCAGTGGCCGTGCTCGAGCGTTCATCGAAGACCTGAGCACGTGGAGAGGTAGCGGCCAAATCAAAGTACAGAAGCCTTTGAGAGGGGAACATGACAGACGAGAGTGGGAAGATTTGAAGAACTTCTTCGACCGAGCGTGGTGGACGAGGGTTTGGACAGTACAAGAATGCAGCATTCCATCAGAAATAGAGTACTGGTGCGGGCCGCACACTATTAGCAGGAAATCCATTTTCCAGACACTGGAGATAGTATACGATGTCAATCCGCCAGGCTTTATGGGCACTATTGCATTCCATCACGCTTGGAACCGAAGACGGGCCTGGCAAATAAACACGTTGATACGTGACTTCAAGGATAAGAGGTCACTTTCACTTCCAGCCCTTGCGGCTTATTTCTGTGACACGGAAGTTACCTTCGATAGAGATCGTCTGTACGGCTTTGCAGCACTCGCTACCGAGCCTTTCAAATTCGAGCCCGACTTCAACAGCAGCACCGACGATGTATACCTCCGTTTTACGCGGTCCTTCATCGACTACCACAAGTCACTAGACATCATCATGTTCGCTGCCTTGTTTAATGCAACGCCCGGATCGTTACTTCCATCCTGGGTACCAGATTGGCGAAGGAGGAGACAGCCTTTCCCCACGCCATTGATGGTCAGCCAGAGCTCCAACACTGACATAGGTAATTTGCGACCTCCTAGATTTAACAACTCCTACTGCGCATATTACGCATCTGGAGATACGAAACCGAAGTATGGATTCGACATCACGAGACTTCTTGCCTGGGGTTGCGTTGTTGACGAAGTGGACGAAATAGCTGGATCACACAATGGAGACAGGATCTCATCACTCCAGCAGCTTCACCTAGATGACGCAGCAAAATCGGCAAAAAGAAGGTTGTTGGGTATTTGTCGATGCTTGACTCTCAATCGCAAGGATCGCTATCTAAGGAAGCCTATGCCAGAAGAGTGGTTCGACAGGGACTTCATACAAATGTGCTTGCACCTGAATCACGACTTATCGCCGCCAAGTCCTATACCACAATTCAGTCAGTACTCGAAAATCCATGATGCCTCCGATTCGGATAACTCGGATACCTCGCAACCAGACCCCTTCATCCCAGTAGCGCCTATTCAAGCTGGATCGAATCCCGCCATACCCGACGACTTCAAACAATGGTTCAAATCCACTCAGTCATTACACATCCGCGGCAGCACGTTCGGTGCAATGCTACGTACCCTAGAAAACGAAGGTACCATTGCGCTCTCGCATCAGCTTCGCAAGCAATGGGAACACGATCATTCGTCCTTTTATGGACGGTTCTGCGACACGACCAAGACGATGGCGATGCGCCTCATGACGACTTGCGAGCCTCGCAAGGGCGTCGCGCCGACGGATGTCCAATATAAACATCGTATCGGAATGGCACCGCCAGGTGCACTAAAAGGAGACCTGATTTGCATCTTGTTTGGCTGTAGCGTACCTGTTGTACTGAGGAAGCTTGAGCGTAGCGATGAGTACGTACTTATTGGGGAATGCTTTCTTGACGAATGTATGAACGGGGAAGCCTTAGAAGGGATGTACCTTGACAAGCAGGCTCGGGAATTTCGCATTGTGTAATAAGACGATGACATTGTGTGATCTAAGTTGTGCGTTTTCATAATGTCCTCCTTGCTTTAATCTGGAATGATTAGAGTGAGTAGCACTCGAGGGAACCGTGTATTGAGTGGCACCAGCATGGTGTCGACACAGCACTGGCAAATGTTGGCGGAACTTTTGGATATAGATTTTATTCTTCTTTATTCACACTTTGGTCTGGGTATATCGCAAAGCCTCTATAAGAGCTCTGGTACTCGTAAAACAACATTCTTTACATGCTTACAAGCAAAGGACGCAAACTTGATACCCGCTCAATTGCAACAAATTGTCCTCCACAATCTACCGAACGTGCCCAGCAAGCCTGCTTGCTTCGCCACCTCGATCTTTTCCTCTCTCTCGACCTCTTTTCTATACTCTTCGGCTACAGCTCCTTCCTCCACTTCCTCCGGCGACGAAGGAATGAACATCGGGAAAGACTCCAGGGTGTCAACGTTGGTGTTCAGGCCAGAGGAGTCGCTACGCGTCGATCCCGAATGCGTGGAGCTGCTACTCGACGATGCTTTTGATTTGGCCGCCCTTGCCGCCAACTTCCGCCTCTTCTTCCGAATGCTCCCTGTCGACGCGATGAGAACAGCGGGCCGGCCCATCATGATGGGGTCTGGTGGCGACGGAAACGATGCAGTTGTAGGCGGTGTCTCGTACTCTCCATGATCGTCCAGCCATTGCTGCAATCGCGACATTTGCATTTCAATTTCTTGCTTCCGATCATATGCCGGTTGGTTCGAGAAGCCGAGCTTGTGCATGAGATCGCCGGTGCTCGAGGACATTGTGGTTGAGTAGAACTTGGCAGGCATGATTGAATTGGAATTCTGATGAGTTGTGGGGAGAAGAAGAGGAGAGTGGGAGGGTAGAAGTCATATAATTACTCGCAGTCCGTCGTTGAGTTCGTACCATGATCAAGACTTGGGAACCAGTGAGAGGAGGAATTGAGGAGGTTGGGGAGTAGTGAAGTGAATACACAATGAGGAGAAAACAATGTAAGTGAAAACAAGCATGCCGATTCTGATGGTGGTGACAGCTGTATTTGGATATCAAGCAACTTGTCTTGGACGCTGCATAATGGTTGCGAATTGGTAGAGAGTGCAGGGTCAAGGATCGATGTACGGATCGCTAGTGAAGTGAACGCACGATGTAAGCGGTTTTATGTCAATGATGACATGAACATCCATTCAGTAGTAAGAAAGGGATTAGTTTTCGTTGAGATAGTGACGGCACAACTCTGGGTAGCATTTTACAATGCTCAGCCGAAATCACACGACAAAGACCTCCCCATCCTCCTCCTAAACTTCGCCAACCGCCGCTTGATTACCACCTCAAGCGGTCACTTCGGCCTCGCACGCTCCACCGTCTTTCCGCACCACAAAATCTTCATCATACTCGGCTGCAGTATCCCCGTGATTCTGCGACCAGGCCATACTGGTGGGTATCACGAGGTGGTTGGCGAGTGCTACGTAGAGGGTTTCATGAAAGGCGAATGCATCGCGGACGTCGAGACTGGTGAACGCGAGATATCAGAAATTGTCCTTTATTAAGCGTTGAAATAAATATTCAACGACGAGCTGGTAGCCTCACAAGTTCTAGTGGCTGCAACGATAGGATCACGGCTCTTCGTGGTCGGAAGGTGCTTCAGAATCATATCATCAAAATGGAGGCGCCCCTCCGCTCTCGAACGGTGTATGCATGCTCCAGTGAAGCTTTTGGTCAACAATGCGATATGAAAGATCGTGTCGCAAGTGACGGGCTCACCCATTGCGATGTTGCGGTACCCAGAATTATCCTGGTATACAGTTTCTCCGTGATGGACAACAGACACCGAGGATCCAGCAACGTCTTAGACTCTGCATTTGTCTGCAATTTTGACGCGAGCTAACTTCCAAGCCTCTATGAGCTCCGATTGGGACCTGGCTGCGGGAGGCCTTCTTCGTTAACAACAGGAGTCAGAGCATGGACCAAAGCAAATATTACATGGATTGAGTCAGATTTGAGAAACTAGACACTATCTGAGCTTCGATTCTGTGGTTTTCTTCTAATGTCGATCTGCGAAATAAGTGTGAGGCATATATGGGCTACCACCATCAGCGTAAAGTTCTAGGCATGAGTGGCATGCGTGAACACGGCAGTCGAACGCCTGCTGTGATTGCGAAGATTCAATGACACTTCCTGCTTCTGCTAATCGCCAATAGCGGACTAGATACATGGCGTGATTCTACGACGCTGCAACGCCGGCAAGTGGAACACCCACAGGCGAGTCACGGTATCGCGATAGCGCTGATATGGTGACCGAGCGACACTATGCCTTCGGGCAAAATTCGTTCAGGGCATCACTTCGACTCATCGATACAGTATGCGGTGCGTGCAGATGTTGTGGTCACTCTCATCGTCATTTTTGGTACTCAACGTCTATGTATGCATGTCCGTGCACATTGACAAGCACACTCTCTACTCCCAACTCGCCCACTCCTTTTCAATAGACCTCAAAGCCGTCTTCGCCCGCTCCCACTCCCTACTTCCCCTCTCCAGCCCGCCCATCCATTTGACCAAATCCTTCTTTTCGCGCGTCAGCTTGCCTTCTGCCTTCTTCCTCTCGAGGACCTTGCGCTTGAGATACGTAAAGTCCGCGTCTTGAACCGCGATATCGAAGACACGGCGCATGCGAGAACTGTACAGGCAACAACTTGACCCGACATCTGGGTCTTCGTTGGGAACGAGCTGCATAGCTTTGTTGAACATTCGAGGAATTGCAGTCGAATTCTTTCGAGATTGACATGCAGGCCAGATGAGCTCGTCGTAGCATTCTTCGCAGACGGTGAATTCAGGCAGCTCGGGGATGAACAGCCACGGTTTGCGGAAGGTGGCTTTGCTTCGCCCACACTCGCTCTTGAATGCATTGTCACGGGCCATGCGTATGAAGCGATCGATCTTGGGTCGTTGGTTGAGATCTTGTGCTTCGGCGTCAAGTTCGACGAGCAGGTCTAAATACTTGGGGAAGCGTCGAGAAGTGGTTCGAAGAGCGCACATGTATTTCTGGGGTGCATTTGACGAGTAGCTAGTGGGTAGTGGTGTAAAGTAGCCACGCATCGAAGGTAACAAAGCCTCGATCATCCGCCTGTCGCTGGAGCAAATGGCAAAATTTGCGACGTGAATGCCATCCCGTTGGTCAGGTATGCCGTACCAGCTGACGCGATCGATGCCGACTTCGCGATCTTCGGGGCATGGCCGGTGGATCTCTGCGATGTCAGCGACCGCATGCACATGCTCAAGCGATGGCATCCGTTGCTTGATGGTGAGGAGCCAAGCTAGTCGCATCCACGGACTGCTGAAGTCGCATACTCGCTCGGTTGGTCGCTCTCCGAGACGTGTTTGCGCAAATTCCACAGCAAAGGGAGTGTTGGCAAAGACACCGTCGAAACAGCTGGGACATACATCGAAGTAGCGGTGTCCTTTGAAGCTGTACCAGTCATCGTACTTTGTGGTAGGTGTAGGTCTCGAGCATGAAGGCAGCGGCTTGTCCAGATCATATTTTGTAGAAGCTTTGGTTGTAGAAACTTTGGAAGGTTGCTCTCGACGACTATCGGAACTGATCTCAGATCGGACACTATTCGACCTTGTCCTCCTACTCCGCACTGGGTCCTCGGGCACAAC
>AJMS01009898.1:0-11380 GCA_000263175.2 Phaeosphaeriaceae sp. UM 1110
CTTCTTCAAGTGACTGTACGCGGGGAAGTAAATGGCAGAGAAGGGGACTGAACATGGTCAGCAAAATTGTAAGTTAGTGGATTGCATACGACTTACCATCACGAAGCAAACAGGCGCTAGCTCCCTTGTATAGGCCGACGAGACCCAGGTTTCGCGCGATCCACATGGCTGATCGTTTTGGCACACCCTCTACATTCTTTGCAAGTTCACCCTGAACCTGGAGACGAATTTTGACAATTTCCAAAGGGTTAGTGAATACTACCTGGCAAGCACCAGCAGAACCACCAGCAAGAATTTCAGCAGGCAGCTTAATGTGACCTGTGGACTTGTCTGTCATCTTGCCACGGACCAAGTCGTTTACCGTAAGTTTAATGGCCTTCTCTGGAGCGACACCAACGAGCTGAGGTAGCACACCAGAGTAAAGCCCTGTGAAACCTTCATTCTTGATGACCTTCTTTGCGCAATCAATCGAGTTCTTGTACAGGACATGTCCAGCACCCGAGCTTCTCTGATTCTGCATTCGGGTTTTGACCAAATCAATGGGGTACACCATGAAAGCACCAAAGGCCCCAGCTATGGAACCGAGAGCGAAGTGGTGGACTGATTCGAGAACGTCATGCCATATTGACTTGGTTTTTGCAAACACCTTCTGTCCAGCATCAGCAACCTGGTCAGCACCAAAGGATGTCACTGTGTGCCACGAAGGATCGAGGACACGAGCGAAGTCTCGCAAACTAAGCCTTCCGGAGGTTTCGTCCAGACCAGCAAAGTGGAAGAGGATGTCAGCCTCCATGGGAGTGTACAGGTTGAAGCGGCTCAACCGTGCTGCCTCGTTGAGAAAGTCTGTGCGTGTGATTTTGCCATCAGAGCTCTTCTGTGTGGCATTTCTTATGATCATCTCAACCATGTCCATTTGCTGGATCATGTTCTGGAACGCACGAACGTTGGCATAGGAGATTTTGCTGCCAACGGAAATGTTGCAAAGAGTGGGAAGGTTCTCGAGAAGGTAGTCGGAAAGCTTGTGGCTCGCGGTTTCGCGAATGATGCGCTGGAAGTCTTCAGGCTCGATGAAACCGTCCTTGTCCTTGTCAAAGTGCGTGAAGCCCTGTCTGACGCGCTCACCCTGCAACCCTCGCAGCATCTGGGCGAATTGAGGGTAGGTCATGGCATGTCTGTGTTTCTTGCCGCCGATGTAGAGTGCCGCCCACTCGCCTTCCCAATTGAAGGGCAAGCTGTTGTCGGTCTTGTGTGACTTCCATGTCTCGTAGAACTCGTCGAAGTTGATGTAGCCAGTTCGATTCTTATCGAAGAAGCGGAACACAACCTCGTACTCGGCGTCGGGCTTCGCAAGGAGGTTCTGGAACACAGACCAGTCGTGGATGCTGACTTTGCCCTTCCTGTCGCGGTCGGCTACGGCAAAGAGAATGCCATACTGGTAGCGCTTGATTTTGTGCTGTGGAGGGGCGCACCATGAGCTTCAAGTCGACACATTGCAGGCAGGCAGCTTACATAGTCTTCACTCTCGGGCGCAACGGCGTCAATGAACTGATCCTCGTTGAGGAAGTAGTCACCGGTGGCGTCGTCCTTGTGGGCATGCTTCATGAAGGCTGCGCGAGTAAGTTGCGACAGCTGGGGCTCTTCGGTGGTCCCCAGCAGCACCTCGTTGACTTGCTCCGAAACCGTCGCCATGGTGAGAGCGTCGCTGGCTTCCGGGACGAAAAGGCGCCAATTGGCCTCGGTACCGTGCAAAGAAGGAATATGGGGATGGGAAGGAGTCACAGAGGGTGGAGTGGTGTGCAAATCCGCAAGACGTGGAGAGGGAGCTTGGGCGTGCGAGCTCGGAACGGCAGTAAAATTACTAAAGCGGCGATGGGAGGCGTGGGGAAGGCGCGGCCTAAGGAAGGAGCAGCCCCGGAGGCAGAAGTCAATTCCTCAAGTCAGACATGCACACTACGCAGCTTAAGGCGACGCTGACTGCAACAAATTTGCTGCGATGCTTTCTTATTCCTGGCTGACATGGTGCCATCCCAAACACTCACACCGCCTCGTCGGCTGCAGCCCTGGCCAGATTGCCATGCTGGTCACACATTCAGCCTCCTATGCTCGCGTCGAGCCGCCGGTCTGGGGTCGATTGATTGCTGCTAGGATTCGCTATTCTTGCGCATCACCAACGAGGCTGCAGGGCGGCCCCGGACCAAGGAAACTTTGTGGACCAAGCTCTAGCGTCGCCGCTCGCCCAGGAACGCGTCTCTTGATCTCATGGTCGAAACACGACATGTTTATCTGAATCTTCTCAAACGGAAGCCATACATGCTTGCGCAGCTTGATGCAACGAGCACGGCCAGAGGCCTGGCACCACGCGACAAATTCACCAGAGACACCCTTCGGTATAATCACTCGTAATTGCAATCATATCCTCGAAACCTCGGGTTTACGCGGAGGCAGACGATTAGCGTAAGTTTTGGAACAGCGGAACGAATTGCCTGATGCAGCAAAAAGGTACAACCTCTTGGCTGAAGCGAGTGAGGACCTCGACTTGATGTAGCACTACTTGAGCAGTCTGAGTATTTATCACAAAGTGACGAGGCATTGAACCAGTTGCAATACATGAATCCATATAGTGTCATATTGGATGGACGAAGATGCAATAATGTACAAACGCTATCTAGGTACAAGGGGTCCTTCAAACAACGAGTCTCCCTGGCTCGACCTCCAATACGCTCCTAACACGCTCCAAGAAGACGCGACCTCTCTTCTCATCGCCCTTGGGTACGCTGACGCTGAATACGTTCAACGGTCCGACAACCGCCTCCGCTCCGCCGACAGCAGTTGCCTTTGAACCGCCATCAGATGCCTTCTTGGCAGTCAGGATATCTAGCACATCAGGCTTCCTAAAGACTGGCGCACGTGTGCTGGAGACAGTCGCAGGAGGTAGAGCAGTTACCTGGGGGACAAATTGACCGCGCGAGTACTTGCTGCTGACCTTGTCCAGTCCCAAGACAGCGTTGAAGAGCTCATCGGCAGAAGGCTTCGCGGTCTTGGACTTTGGCAGGTCTTCGTTGGCAAGCTCAGTCGCGCGAGAAATGAACGTGGAGAGCGGCAAGAAAACACCAATGGAGTCCTTGACTCGCTTCTGACAGTCCATGACCGCCTTAAAGGAGATGGGGAGAGCGATTTCGACTTGAAGCTCTTCTACGGGGAGTGCTTCGACTGCCTCGGGCTTCTTCGCGGGGGCTTCCTTCTTCTGCATGACCTTGATGTTCGAAAGGTCGAGGTGAGCGAGCTTCTTGAATCGATCAGCTGATTCCGATGGGTACGAGTTCTGAATCTGGCCAACATATGCCAACACATCTCCCTTCAGAAGTCTGCCGTTGGGACCGGTGGCAGGGATCTTGTCTGCCTCCTCTTTCGGGAGTCCGTTGACCTTGAGAAGATGCTGTACGGAGGGATATAGTGGGTATGTCTGCTTTTGCGCCTTGCCGCTGGATGCGGATTGAGCACCGGAGGACTTTGGTGTTGGCTTCGATGTTCGTTCCTCCTTTGGCACCGGTTGTGACTCCTCTTTCTTCTCTTGCTTTGGCTGCTCTTTGGGTGCATCTGCCTTCTTTGGCGTGGGGCTGTCCTCTGCTGGAAGCTCCAAAGAGCTGACATCGTCGCCCGGCTCGGCGGTGACCGCTATCCTGGTACCGACCTGAACTGCTTTCGAGCCGTCTCCTTGCTAGAATGATTGTCAGAACCGCTCGCAGACAGTAGGTAGTTCAAACTTACTATTATCTTTGCGAGAATGCCATCATCCTGAGCCTCTACGTCCATCTGCGCCTTGTCTGTCTCGATCTCCAACAGTACATCTCCAGCCGAGAACGAATCGCCTGTTCAAGTCAGTACCGCCGTTGCGAATACTTTTGCTGTCCGATCGCTCGCTGTTCATAGAGAAGGACGGGGCGTTCGGCGTGGTTGGTCGTACCTTCCTTGATCTTCCAAGTCGCGATATTGCCCTCGGTCATCGTCGGAGACAGTGCAGGCATGTTGAAGTTTTGCGCAGCGAGCGCAGCTTGGCCAGGATGGAAAGCTACGTAGTCGTCAGTAATGCCTATGCACACTCCGATCGGAGACTGCTTACCTCTTCGTGAGGCATGGTTGCGGAGCTGCTGGGTCGCACCGCGCGCGGACGCTCTACACACAGCAGTGAAGGACGCCATGGGAACCAATTGGCAGGTAGCGAGCGTTTGCGCTTCACGACGTGCACGGGGGACAGCTGGTCGGAGGTTGTTGAAATGTTGAGCAGCGCGGTGAACTAAGCTTCGTAGGACCCTGAGCTTGGGCCGCCATCATGACTTTTCTACTTCCGACTACTCCACTCTCGCAGCATCGCCAATTGCTGCTATCAAGTGAGGCGACACTCAAAAACATTACGCGGACGTAGTGTTGACCAGTCCCGCTCGCCTATACAATGGCCCCAATCTCAAGAGGCTTCGCGGGCTTCTTCCAACAGCAATCTCTCCGACTACCCTCGTCATTGCGCGCCGCTCTCTTTGGATGTCGCGAGCAGTTCTTCCAACCGAACGCCATACGAAACTCACGGTCCTTCACGTCAACTATACTCCGAAGATACCAATACCAGTACAAGAGTCAGCTTGCGCCAAAACCGAACATATTTGTGAACAATGATCCGGTCCTGCGTCAAGTTGTTCAGTCCCGCCAGCCAGTGCTGTTATACAAGGAAGCCAGGAGCAAATGGTATTACTTGAAGGTGTATGGGACGGCAGGACTGTGGATTGGCACTGGCGCATACTCGATCAAATTTCAGGAAGACGTCAAAGATTTGAAAGATCTTGCGTTCTTCGTTCGACCGACATATATCGTGGTTGGAATAGGTTTTATCATCATCGGCTGCTACACCTGCACTGCACCCACGAACCGAATGCGCGCCCTCGAAATCCTCCCTAGTCTACAGGGCGGTCCAATACAATTGCGCATGACGGTACGATCCGCGCCATGGGCAAAAGACCGAATCATCTACTCGAGTCTAGGAGGACCGACCATAAGCGAGAAAACGTATCCTATGGTGGAAGAACTTATGGAAGCGGACAGGGCGCGACGGCAGAACGTGTTCGAGGGCCTTGAGCACATGTCTATAGTCTCTCGGTCGTGGGAATATGCGGCACGTTGGGTGCATCAAAAGTGGACCAATTTCTTTCTGTCGTTCAAATTTGCGGTGCTCAGATTTGGCATTGCAAAGGTGGAAGTACAAGGAGAAAAGTGGAAGATAGATTGCTCCGGCTGGCTGTTAGAGGACGGCAAGGGTATGTGAAGTCCCAGTCGCTTTACAAGACCGCACACTAATTATCCCACAGCCATCGATCGATTGATACCCGAGGAGTAGAGTACGTCTGATGTGCTGGCACGTTAGGTTCGTATATGCTTGCTACGCCGCGTGCTGTAAATATTGACTGCACTGGGTTTGGGTCTACGAGGATTACGACTCATTGTAAATAATGACCTTCCTGTACGATATGTTGTACACTAAGGGTGACATCGAAGATATACATTGACACAAAAGACACACACTTCCGTTTGTGTCGCTTCACCAGAAAACTTTGAGCGTGTTCGAATTTGTGGAGGGCACATTCGCACCATTGAGAAACTTAAAAGATGTGCCGCGCAGATTGTGCTCTAATGTTTTTCATCATCCTTCATCCTTGATTGTTACCCTATGAACCCAACTAACCTTTGGAATCAATTGCTAGTCCCTGACCATGAGGATTCGATCTCACGCAGTCCGCAGAAGACTGGCACAATTGGGGAGGTGGACCGTGCCCACGTCACTCAAGAACGGGGAATGCCCGCTTGCGACCACAACACCATCTCCACGAAGGGCACTCATCTGAAAGCCGAACAAACCATCGTCGCCATCTAGCCCTTCTCATACTTCGCATCACAACACAGAGCACAGCTCTTCGCTCGTAACACGGACGTCTCTGAAGGATGGGAGCACAAGAAACTCTCTGGCATGTGCGAGCCACGACGGGACGAATTATCAATGACTGTAGCAATATTGTGGACTAGAACAAAAACTTCGAATTCTTTCGGTATGATCTGCCGCTGTGGGCGATGCAGGGAGATGGCGGGAGCATGCGATCTGCTGCGTAAGGGTGCACGTGCTTCCCCACACGGAGCCATGTCAACGGCGGCGGGTGCCCATGAGCATAAAAGCTTAATTTTAAGCCGCATCTGTTCCTGCAGATCGCTAGCAGCAGGAGTTGTCGAGACACAAAAAAAAGTTGTGAAAGATGCCCCTGAAGATGCAGGAAAAATCCCAGAAAGTTGCCAGAATCATGATTCAAGTTGATTTGCGACCAATTTGAGCATAAATTGGACATTTCCGAGCATTTCAGGTCGAGTTATGGAAGTGTTGTCGTTGTGGTGAAAAGATGTCATTTCCTGAGTCCGAAGTCGATTTTCGTTGGTTGGCCCGTTCATTGGTTGCGCTAGGCTCTGTTGCGCGCCATGCCCCAACACCACCGCATCACCCATCCTCGATCCCGTCGGCTGCTTTTGGCCCCTTCAATTCGCGCGACATCCATCAGACATCAGTGTCTCCTTGCGCGCTGTTGTATTGCCATCTCGTCCGCCCGCAGCTGTGCATCGTGCATTTGGCTCGTGTCGGCGGTTCCACAACAACAGACCTTAGCGACCCCCAGTCTGCACGGCGCGCTTCTCTGCACTCGCCAGCTCGCATGCCGCATTCATCGCGCCTGTTGTTAATGCCATCATAGCCTTCCAGGACTGAAGTCGGCGGTGTAGGTGCGCTCTCACTTTGATGCATCGCGCGTCCTTTACCCACGGTTGCCTGACAGACCCACAGCTGCTTCACCGCACCAACCCCCATGTCTAGCCGTGCGAAGCGCAAGTTCGACATCGACCCCAACGCGTCGGACCCGGACGACTACGACTACGACGCAAGTGAGCGGGCGCCACCGCAGCGGAGACGCAACCGCGGCACTCCAGCTGCCAAGAAGAAGGGTTCCAAGCGCCAGCGCCGCGCATATGCTGGCTCTGACGTTGACGACGACGACGAGATAGTGTCCGACGATTCCTTCACAGACCGATCCGAGTCAGAGGAGCCCGAGATCAACCCTGCGACTGGCCGCAGCGTGCGCCGCGCCACCAAGAAGCAGGTCAAGTACGAGGAGAGCGAGGACGAGATCGAGGACACGCCTTCCGAAGAGGACGACGACCAGCCCATACTCAGTGCGCGTCGACGAGCGAAACCGTCCATCGAAGAAGTCGAGCGCCCATCGCTTATTGTGAAGCTCAAGATGCCCGACCACGCCTCTGGTCGTAACTTGCGTACGCGCACTGGCAGCAAGTCTCTCGCTCGTGGCAGAACACCAGAAGTGGCCGGTGCGCGACGTAGTAGTCGCCTATCGCACGATGTCGAGGCACCTATAGTGGCCCTCTCTGACTCTGGGAGGCACGTCAACATTGTCCGCGAGGGTACACGCAGCCCTGAGCCCGTCATCTCGCGCGCAACCCGAGGCGGCAAAGGACCACGCGTGCAGCATCCCAGCGCCATCATGGAGGCTTCTCAAGAGACGTCGATGCTCCAAGACGAGGCGGAAGACAGCCCTGGTCCGTTGGACAACATTCTGGCTGGGCCTGAGACTCAAGTTGAGGCCAGCAAGGAGAGCTCGCCCATACAAGAGGCACAAGGCCATGAAAACGATGAGGAGGATGAGGACGAGGCTATGGGCGGCGTCATTCAAGAATCCCAACACGAAGGCGCGGAGGACTCTGAAGAGGAAGGTCCCATTACTCGGGGTGGCCGGAACCTGAGAGTGAGTGTACCAGTTCTGTATGACCCTTTTTCCCCTCAGCTAATGCTCTTAGGCCACTCGGGCGCGATCAGCCAAGCGTAAACGAGGCGCAGATGAGAGCAGCGACTTCGAACCAGTGGCAGAAGAGGACAAAGAGGAAGAAGAGGGCATGTCTGATGACTCTGATCATGCCAAGGGCAAGGGTTCCGCTTCCGAGAGCGCATCGGGATCAGGGCGCAGATCGACTCGCCGTGGAAAGACAAGGCAGTCTCAACGAAGCAGGCGCAATTCGTCTTCCGATGACAATTCTGATCTTGACCAAGACGAGCTCGCAGACGAACTCGAAGAGCTCGACACCAGCAAGCGACGCCGCCTGAACAGACGTGTGCCGGATAACGATCTCGCCTACGATTCCGCTCCCAAACGTCGCGCTCGGAATACCGGCGTTGACTATCGTGTGGTTCGGCCGGAGCTGAATGCAGTCTTCGACGACGATGATGCAGCGCCATCCGCCAGCCGACCACGGCCAAGAGGCGGTCGTTCAGGTTACCGCAGCCTTTTCAGCAACCAAGGCCCTTTTGGTGGTGGCGTGGAGGCTGGCCTTGGTGCAGCTGGGAACGACTCGGACAGTAGCGATGACGAGACTCAAAAGATGCCGAAACCCTTCGGAGGCATGGTTGGAATGACACCCACAACTGCGACGGCACCCGGATTTGGCTTCCCCCAGACTCACAATGCAGACCCGCAACAGGCGTCTGGTGGTGGACCCGCAAATCTTGGAAAGGTGAAGGACAAGAAAGCACTCGCCGATGCAGACCCTCTGGGTGTTGACACCAACGTTAACTTTGACGGCGTGGGTGGGCTCGACGACCACATCAACAAGCTCAAAGAGATGGTCATGCTGCCGTTGTTGTACCCCGAAGTCTTTACACGCTTCAAAATCACCCCTCCTCGAGGAGTCTTGTTCCACGGACCTCCGGGTACTGGTAAAACTCTTCTTGCACGTGCACTGGCATCTAGTGTCAGCTCGCATGGGCAGAAGGTCACGTTCTACATGCGTAAGGGTGCTGACGCCTTGAGCAAATGGGTGGGTGAAGCCGAAAGGCAACTTCGTCTACTCTTCGAGGAGGCACGGAAGACGCAACCTAGTATCATCTTCTTTGACGAGATCGATGGCCTTGCACCTGTTCGATCAAGCAAACAAGAGCAGATTCATGCTTCCATTGTGGCAACTCTTCTTGCGCTAATGGATGGTATGGATGGACGTGGTCAAGTCATCGTAATTGGTGCAACCAATAGACCTGACTCTGTGGACCCTGCTCTTCGGCGTCCTGGTCGCTTCGATCGCGAGTTCTACTTCCCACTACCTAACGTTGCAGGTCGACGCGCAATACTTGACATCCATACCAAGAACTGGGAACCGCCTTTGCAACCATCGATGAAGGACTCACTCGCTGAGTTGACAAAGGGATACGGTGGTGCCGATCTTCGCGCTCTCTGTACAGAGGCTGCGCTGAATGCCGTACAAGGCACCTTTCCGCAGATTTATTCTTCTGAGCGGAAACTTCTGATCGATCCTGTCAACATCAAGGTTCTGGCCAAGGACTTTATGATCTCGGTCAACAAAATGGTCCCATCTTCACAACGAACCGTCACGGCAAGCGCTGCGCCTCTCGCCAAAGACATTGAGCCGTTGCTTCGCAAGCCATTGGCAGAGATCATCTGCCGCATCGACGAAATGCTACCTCGGCGGAAGAAGCTCACTGCGCTCGAGGAGGCTGAGTTTGATGACCGTGAGGACGAAAAGGGGTTCGAGCGAGAGGCGACCATGCGCAACTTCGAAAGCAGCCGAATCTTCCGACCGCGTCTGTTGATCAATGGTCTCCAAGGCATGGGCCAGCAATATCTCGGCGCTGCTTTGCTGAACAAAGTCGAAGGCTTGCACGTCCAGTCTTTCGATCTGCCGACGATATTAGAAGACCCCACCCGCACCCCTGAAGCAGCCATCACACAGCTCTTCACCGAAGTCAGGCGTCATAAACCAAGCGTAATCTACATTCCATCCGTCGACGTATGGTACGAAACCTTGCCTCCGACTGCTATCAAGACTTTCAAGCTGCTTTTGCGAAGCGTTGGTGCCAACGAACCAATCATGCTCCTCGGCATCATGGAGCTTTTTGATGAGCGCGATCACCCCGATAAACAGATGATGGCTGACCTGTTTGGCTTTTCTGGTAAAAATCAGTACAAGTTACAACGCCCAGAGAAGGAAGGCCGCTTCGAATTCTTCAATAATGTCACCCACTACATTCGCATGTCGCCCGCGGACTTTCCAGATCCTGAAAACCGGAAGAAGCGGGTACTGCCACAGCTCGAGCCTGCGCCCATTGTAGCCCCCGTGATCGACCCCAAAGAGCTGGCAGCGCGGGAAAAAGCCCAAAGGAAGCATGACAGGATGACTTTGAACAAGGTTAAAATGGTAATCCAGCCTATCATGGATCAGTTGAAGAAAAGCTACAGGAAGTTCTTCAAGCCCATGTTGGACGAAGAATGGTATGCATATCTCCTCGAGGAGCAAGATCCTAATCACTTCACGACGGATCTTGCGCCCGAGCAACAACAAGAGCAAGGTGTGGCGCGTCCGTTCGAGCGTGCGAAAGACGCTCGGGGTGTCGATGTTGTGATGCATGTCGAGAGTGGTAACAAGTACTACCAACTCGACCTTGGCAACATTGAAAAGCGTTTGTCCAATGGTTACTACAAGCGTCCGAAAGACTTCCTATTCGACATCAAGACATTGGTCAAAGATGCTAAGACATTTGGCGACAGCGAGCGCATACTCAAGGGTAACGAGATGGTCACGAATGTAGAGGTCGACATCGACAACTTCTTTGGGATTCAGAATCCGGGTCTGCTACAAGAATCAGAGGCACTTTACGAGCGGGAACTGGCAAGAGAACGCAAGGCCAAGGAGAAGAGGGAGAAAGAGCGTGCCGAAGGCAAGGAGGTTGAAGACAACATTGCAAGAGTTCCACCAGAAAACTCCTTGGGAACGACGGAGGGTTCAGGTCCCATCATCCTGGGCGAGCCAGTACCGGGGCACTCAGCTCTTCCGCCTGTTACGCCCCTGCGACCGCCTCCTTTCAGCGCAATGTCAAATGGCACCAGTGGGGAAGAGGAAGCACACAGTCATCAGAATGGATCCACAGTTCCTTCGCGGCACGATGACGATACTCACATGACGGACAGTCAGGATCTGAATACCAACACGCAGCATGATTTCCAGTTCCAAACACCAAGCAGGATCGACACGCAGGGAACACAGACACAGAAGTCGCAGGCATCAGGCCGGACTTTTATGCACCCAAATTCGCATCCCAACGACTACCACAACAGCGCGTCGACTACCACCTCTGGGCAGAAGACTTCAAATCGCTCCTCGGACGCCAACCCGAACACTCAGAGCACCAATGGAGCTGCCCCAGCTGGCTTCCCTGAACTTGTGCCTCCAACGGGTGGGTCACAGCTACCCGATACACAAGGTTCGCGAGATTTCTTTACTC
>AJMS01009897.1:0-11352 GCA_000263175.2 Phaeosphaeriaceae sp. UM 1110
GTGAGACGCATACATTTTCTGTTGTCATTACGAGTGGGGAGACGGGTGAAGAGGGGGGACAGGTGTGGATTGATGATGCTGTGGTTGGGGCGGGGTGTTAAAAATACTATTTCCAAGATGGTGAGGAGAGATTATGAGAAGAAGCTGTCTAACGTCACGGATCCGACTGTCTTGACGCGCCATCCCGGGACCAGATGCTTCACTCCCTGTCTGTACCTTTATCACTTTCAGAGATGTGTGCTGCACGCTGAAACGACGGTATAGACGATATTACTTGCTCCCTCAAAAGGAAGAAGATCAGAAGAAAGATCGAGAACCTGTACAACACCACATCATGATGCGCGAATAGACAAAAAACGATCTTCAACCCCCTAATTCTAGTTTTTCATTCCAATCATCTACTGTTCATACAAGATCATGAAGCATAAAAGTCCATCCATCTATTTACTAAACCACAAAACAAATAAACAAAAGAACCACGCCATGCATAACATGCAACCAACGCCGTGAAATGCAGATACCAACCCTATACACACCTCATCATCATCTCCTCTCCGTCTATATATCAAGCATCAAATATCCTCGCCTTCTGCGCCATATCATGCCTCACCACCGTCCTAACATCGTTCTTCCTCGCCGCACTCACCATGCTCGGCGTGATGCCGCGTACCGCCACACTCCCCGTCCCATACTTGACTTCATCGAACAAGCCATCATACTGGCCCTGCGTAACAGAGTCCTTGCGCGACTTGTGCTTGATCGGCTTGACCGTGCTCGTCTCGCTCGGCTCCGACACAACAGATGGGCGATGATGGCGACGACGAGACTTGCTTTCCGAGGAGTGGTGGGAAGCGGATTCGTCGTCGGAGTCATGGCGGGACTTGTGGGAGGAGCGGTGCGAGCGGTGCGAGGACGAGTGCTTGGATGTGGATGCGGAGCTGTGTTTGCTGACGACGGAGCCGTCGGAGTGCTTCTTGCGATGCCTACGGCGGGTGGTGGAGCCGATTTGGGAGATGCTGTCGCTGGGCACGACGGTGTCCATATCGTCTTCGGTTACTTCTTCAATGTCGAGGTCGTCGATGAAGTCATCATCGTTGTCCTTGGACTTGTTGTCGCGGCCGAGGATGCTGCTTACGATGGAAGAGGCCTTGGACTGGATCTTGGAAGGGGCCTTGGACGCAGGAGGAGGAGATGGAGATGACTCAACTGCCTCGGTGTGGTGGCTGCGGCTGTGCTTGGAGCGAGAAGTGTGTCTCGAGGTCTCGGTGTGCGATGACCTGGCCTTGGACCTGCTTGAGTGGTGCGAGTGCACGCTGCCCTCACTCACACGGCGTGGTACATGGTCGGGGACAAAGGATGAGATCAGAGTGCTAGGTGCGGCACTACGAGCAACACTTTGGGCCTTGGAGACGACACTCTCTGGCTTGGAACGAGAAGCTACACTGCGTGCTTGCTCGATCGTCCTCAGCTCAGGACTGGTGACAGACCGTGCAACACTGTACTTGGATCGCGCCTCCGAGGGAGCGACTGATGCAGCAGGCACATACTCAATGGCCAGGGGTTTAGCGGTCTTAGCCTTTGAGACCTCAGAAGCAGAGTAGTAGGTGGAAGGCGCAGGCTCGGCCTGACGAGCAGCAGTGTATACACTACGAGGCTGCGGTGGCTTCGAAGAGTGATACGACTGTGCGTCAAGCTGCTTCGGGGCAGAGTAGGCGTCGTATAGTGGTGGCGTCGACGAATGGTACGACTGAGCATCGATCTGCCGTTGACCACCACCAGAGACACTACGCGGCGGAGTAGCGGTATGATGCGACTGAGCATCAATGTTGCGGTGTACTGACTCTGGAGCGGTGTCGTTGGTGGGTTGTGGGGCCGGCAGGGCTAGCTTTGGCTCAGATGAGGCCCCTGCGAGGTGGCTCGCGGCCGTCTTGACGATGTTCTTCGCGTCCATGAAGGCGCTGAAGTCCGCCTCTTTCTTTGCGCTATCCTGCTCGCTCCTGACCATTGCATAAGCGACGGCGGCACCGGCCGCAGCGCCCAGAAGGGTTCCAATGATCTTCTTTGCGGCTCCGTCGCCGGCATCCGAGGCTGGCGTGGCCTGTGGGACGATGGGTTCAGAGACGCTTCTAGATATGCTAGCTGCCGTTGGAGCTTTCGAGACCACCGTTGGGGCCTTGGATGCGACTTCGCTTGGTGCCGGTTTTGCTGTGCGCGCGCTGACAACACTCCTGTCGTCGTAGTGGCTTTCGTAGACACTCCTTTGCCACGTGATGACTCTCGAGTGCTCAATCACTGTTCCGTCGTGCATAACATCGGGTCTGTTCCTGAACACAACTTCGATGCTGTTTCCATCGAAGTCCAGGACCGCAGCGTTGAAGCTGTCCTCATCGCCGCATCGAGCTGCAGGAGCACCATTGGGGCGGCCTCCAGCGGTCAACGCCGCGGTGTAGAAGTCTCGAACAGCCGTCCTGCTATGAGCGGTGAAAGCGATGTGCGCAGCTCCGGCCTTGATACTATGCTCGTTGTTAGCTGCGGTGTCCCTGCGGATGATCAACGGTAATCCCTACCCAGGTGTTTCTTGGCAAAGGAAGAAGTCTGCATCTCGAATACCAAACCCGACTTGGTTCCCGGATTGTCCAATGTATCGGTAGCCAAGTGGCTGTAGAGCAGAGAGAAAGAATGACGATGAAGTTGGAAGATGCGAAACTGTGAGGCCGATGTGGGAAACGGGCATTATGCGAGTAGCGGTGAGCCACGAAAAGAAGGAGAATTCAAAGATGAGTGAGATCGAGAAGCGAAGGAACTAAATAACGACAGTCTGTGTATCAAACACAGCAGACACGAGCGGTTCAGGGGGATGGACAATGTAGGACAGAGTGCAGGACCCACGGTAGCGGGAGTACATCGAGGTTTATATCTGAGATCCATCTGGCCTGGACCATCACGATGCATCGTGAACAGTTTAGCAGGGCGTCCGATACCGTTGGGGGAAAGTACTCACTAGTACGCCCCACAGATGCAGTTGGCTATCAAGGAGGTCGCTGTCATGTTGTCCCTTGAGCTGCCACATGTCCTGCGTCTGCAGCTAACGTAGTCGAGTTGTAAGCGAGTCGTGAAGGGCCTCTATTGGATCTATCTCGCGGCCCGCGCCCCGCGAAGCAGAAAGCGTAAACACGCCTCATTACACACAGCAATTAGAACCGACCTCGTCCTTGTTCTGCTCGTGCTTCGACCGTGCGTACCCGACTTATTCCCTACGGTCTGTAAGCGCCAACTGTCGCCGCACGCACAATTCGAAGGCGTGACGTCCACCGTAATTTGGCCCCTCTATCGGGCGTCGGAAAGTGAGGCCAGCAATGTGGATAACTCCACCCTGACAGCGCCCTGGACTCGACGGAATCGCACAATTGTTCTCCGATCGTCTTTTGCTTTCTTTTTCCACATGCTGGAAGATCTGCGGCGGCTCTATCCGTGCCCGACTCTCTCCCGCCGCATGCGCACGCGACAGTTTTACATCCTTGACCCCTCCGTAGATGACTGTACTGAGTGCAATGCAATGGTACTGTACGGGTACACGCAAAAAATGCAATCAAAAGGATGATCGAGTAATCGCCTTCTAATTCGCCGTTCTATTTAGGCTTACATAACAGTTGCTCGCAAGTGTCAAAGACAGATTTTTGAGAGCCGCGATTATCTAGCACGGGGCTGCGAGATGACGAGAGAATGGCCTACTGGGGCAAAGCTAGACCATGACCCATGGCGTCAGCCACTAAAGCAAAGACACCTACACTTTTGCGCATGAACAGCACGCAGGCCGTGATGCGGGAACAAGAAAAACAGGATTTTGCAGGGCAGGTTGAAATGCCCCACGTGTTCTTCAGAGAAGAACGATGTTTGGACGTTGAGCCAGAGTATTGTTTTGTTGTAAAAAAACCTCAAGCAGACGCTCAAAATCAGATGCGGTTGCGCACAGGCTGTCGATGTTGTGATCTGAGCCAAGATACGTGTCCCGCTGCCTATAAAGATCCTGTTTCGCCGTCCTCCTCTTGAGTATGGCCATGTCGGGCCAATAGTCGCACGGTGGTGACTAAGAGGCGAGTCTGATGTGCGCAGGTGGCACTGAGGGTTGGTCAATGGTGGCCTAGTAGATTGCCCACACATCCTCCGCGGCGTGGCAGAACTTGCTGCATGCAACGCTGGCACTGAGGTTGAAGTTGCTGATAGCGATGCTGTCATCTTTGAGATGATCAGCGAAATCATCGTTGCCTTTTGCCATGGCTCCGACGAAGACTGCGATGCTCTCATTCTGGTTCAGGCCTGCGATGTAGTCGCTCACGCGCACAACTTCGGAATCGAAGCTGAGGGTGACCTTGCGGCAATTGGGTGGCAAGTGGTCAGTGATGGGGTTCTTGATGACCTCGATAAGCTTCTCCTGGGATGCCGTGGAGCGGATCTGGTGGCGATGGAGCAATTGGACCATCAAACCAGCGAACCGCTTGAATGTCCGAGGAATGCGGACAGTTGGACTGACTCGGATGAGCACATTCTTGGATGTTTGGATGTAGATCTGGAGCTTGCCCGCCTTGTTGATGGGCGAATCAAGGAGCGTGAGGAGGCACTGAATGCCACGTTAGTCGACCTGGCAGCGACAGCTGCAGTTCCCGTGGTATGTGTACGCACCTGATGGGTGATGTCTGGCCGCGCTTCGCTGATATCGCGGCCCATCTTTCGCATTACACCGATGTGATCATCGCTGTTGAGGAGGTTGTACTTGTCCTCGCGCGCCCCGGATCCGCGACCGGACCCGTGTGACGCCTTGTATGTCTCGAGGGTTGCATTGCACAGCACGACAATCAGCCGTTGTGTGTCTTTGTCGTTGGTAGGGATAGGCGCGTGCTGTTCCGCGACCAGCTTTGGAAGCTCTGGTGGTGGCATTGATTGTGTTCCTGTGATTCGGCGAATTCTGTCAGCGCCGGACCATTATATATATGCGTCTATGTGTAGGTAGATATGCATCATGTCACGCAAAGCGGGCGGCGACATACTTGCGCGCTTCTTGCCCCGCTCAGGCGAGTCTCGGGAGGTTGGTCGCTGCTGCTCTGTAGGCGAATCTGCTTTGAGCGGACCAGGCATTTTTGGATGAAGTGAGGCAGTAATACCAGCTAGAGTAGTGCGAATGTTCTTTTCCGTCCTCTGCTGCTGCAATGCGTCGTTGCTGCGGGGTAGCTGTGTGTCGTTGCAAGGTGCACCTAAAAGTTAAACGATATGTAAGTTGATACACACCAATGTCGATATACGGTGTTTTACTGAATGTTGGTGGCTCTACTTGGGATGGAAGGTGGACTATATGCGTGAGTGAGAAGCCAACTGTCGGTGAACTCTGGAAGGGTTTTTCGCGGCCAATGGACGAGGCGCCAAGACAGGCGAGCACTGAACTCGCGTTGGACTGACGTGAGCCCGATCAGCCGAAATCACGTGGGCCCTGTATTCCTACTGGTGAAAAGTCGCCGTACTCGGGACTTTTGTCGCAACGACCAGTTGGACTCGTTGATGATGGACGCAGCTTCGGTCAATTCCAGCGCTGTGCTGCTGCATACGATGCTCGGGGCCGATCCCATGTTGTTTGAAAGTACTCGCCGTTCGGCATGAGAAGCACACCACCGACGGGGCATCCACCCAAGGCGCTTGAGGCACTGCGGTGTGCTCTATAATATCTACTTCAAGCCCGGGCGATGGTCAGCAGAAAGTCGCAATGCTCCGCATCGAGGACGCGTTGTGCGAACATGTGCTCATGTCCGCGGCCCTTGCAAGGAGGCTCTGTCGGCACCGATAGGTGTCTCATGTTTTCCCCCTGTGCGCCCCTCGCCTTCGAAACACAGGCACCGCCAGCTAGGCTGTTGTAGGCCGTAACGGCTCCCTGCGTCCTGTGTATGGCTTGCTTGGGAAACATCATGCCGTCTGCAAAAGATCAGGTCATTCACGAAACGGTCTAGGTTTGGCGGAAGCGCTGCCTGTGCGGCGCTTGCATTGGCACTTGGAGAAATACCTGCCCACTCATGCCTCTTCCCTCGCATCTGCCTCCCGACACTAACTTTCGCGTCCATCCCTCTCGTTTTTGCCGCTTCGACAGCGTTTACATACTGTACTTCTTGTAATTTCGACAGCCGGCTGTCTTCTCCTCTTCGCATTCCTTGCTCAACAACTCGAATCTGAGAGCGCCTCATCCACGGCATCTTCCCGACACTCTCCTTCCGCTAATCTTAAACATCCAGCCACGCTCACGATGGCTTTCGAGTGGCTTGCACCAATTCTCACGCCCACCGCCCTTCGCTCAGTCCAAGCAGATGGCCGACCGGTCATCACATTGTTCCTCGTCCTGTTCAGTCTGATCGCCTTTGGTGTCCTGATATGGTACATCCACTTTGAAACTTCCAAAGCATACCCCAAGAAGGTTGATCCGAAGGCAAAGAAGACTGGTCTGCTTGGGTTCTTGAAGAAATAAAGAGATGGATGCATACGTGTAGGACAATTCTACAGCGGATCCACTGCGCTTCCCAAATATACCCACAGCCTCCACGACGTTACAAACACATTTCCAAAAGACGACGTCACCCATCAATTTCAGTGTCCGGTCAAATGCAATCAGAGTATTGGAACTGCTTTCAGTTGATATCTCCGAATGCAGCAGAATAGACCTCGACTTCAACTTCACGAGAGGGGAGCAGGGAAAGCTTTCAGCACGATGTACCTTAATAATATGGCGGACGCACCCTGCTTGAAGCTCTCATCTGTGGTGCATGGCAAGATCGGTGAAGGGCATGTCGTGCTCTTAGACGTTCTATTTATCAGTAAATATATTCGCATAAGCACTACCTCTTTTCAGAATGTGTTCCGAAGCATGTCGGTAATTGTGGTGTTCATTGGGCGCTGAAGTACAATGACGTGGGCCCAGATCATCACGACTTGCTGCTTTCCTCCGCAAACAACGATTAATTCCGGGGGAAGGTGCAGCGAGGATGCATGAATAAATGGTGCCAACATCTTGTGCGATGTGTATGATTTTGTATTGCTGATTACTGCCCCACGGTCGATCACATTTCCAACCGCACTTGAACGTCAACCACCAAACACCATGGCCTCATCAGGATCATTTACATTACCTTTGAAGGACAAGGTTGCTATAGTCACAGGCGCCTCTCGAGGCATTGGAGCTGGATTGGCTTTGGAGTTTGCACGAAGGGGAGCCAAAGTGTGTCGAACAGCTCTCTTTCACTGATTTCAATCTGACAAAATAATCAGGTAACACTCGGTTACACGTCTCCGAGGAGTGGAGAGCTCGCACAGAAAGTTGCAAACGACATCAAAGCCTTGAACAATGGCTGCGACGCGATAACCGTCCAAGCTGACCTTTCTCAAGTCGACTCGCCAGACAAGATAGTAGCTGCTACTGTTGAAGCTTTTGGAGACAATATCGACATCCTCGTCAACAATGCCGGTGTGCTTACTGCCAACCCAATCGCAGAAACTACAGCGGAAAGCTATGCAGCCGTATTCGATGTCAACGTCCGAGCCCCGCTGCTCATGGTCAGAGCCGTGTTACCTCACCTTCGTGCTCCTGGTCGAATCATCAACATGTCCAGCGTTGGATCACGCTTTGGACCCCCACAGTTCTCGTTGTACGCCGCGTCCAAGTGTGCCATCGAAGGAGTGACACGAAGCTTGTCTCGAGAGCTCGGCGGCAACGGCACGACAGTCAACACCGTGTCTCCGGGCCCTACCGAGTCGGAAATGCTAGATGATGTGCCGAAGGAGATTGTCGAAAACCAGCTAAAGGACACGCCCGTGCAGAACCGTGTGGGTACTGTGGATGACATTGCTCGGGTTGTGGCGTTCCTAGCCAGTGAAGATGGGAAATGGATTTCGGGTCAAACGATCAGCGCGAGTGGTGGTAACATGATGCTCTGAGGTGTGGCTGCATGGCGTTATCTGTGTTTTATCGTGGTCTTCCGTTTGTGGCGTTGTTTCGATGCCGAGACTTGGGATGTTTGGAGGCTGATGTACCGCATGTTCTTAGCTATGACAGTCCGGAAACTTGACACGGGGTCATGTAGGTTGATGGCTAAATTTAGAAGGTTTGCGCAAACCAAAAGAAGGTGTCGCACGTCACGCTGCTACATGACAAGTTCGGATGACACTCTTGCAGTACTTGAGGCTCTTTTGAATACTCTGGGGATCCCGGTAGCTGGCGGTAGATTGGAATGTGTAGAGAGTGCTACATGTGCACGTACATGCGCCATCTTCAGTACACCCGCCCGATCGGTTATGCCATTCGGCCCTATGCAAGATGCGTCATTCTACCGCATATGCGTCCACGTCAGAAAATCGGAAAGCTGACAATGCAATGTTGAGATTTTACACCGTACGAGCTTCTGCTTGGTGTGGTTTCCAGGGTATTCGTGGTTTGCCAGCCTCGATCTGCGATTGACAGATAAAGCCGCGGAGGACGAACCACGTATGCTAAGCCATCAGTCATCCTTCGACTACAGTTGCCGTCTCGAAGGCCATCGGACCTTCATCGTCAGTCGTCGGACGAAGTTGGTGCCCACAAAAGCGACGTCTTGACAAGAGTCAGGCTGTTGGACGAGTGGCTGGTGTCGGTAGTCAGCTTAGCGCCCGCCCTCGCGTTTTGGACCACCCCTGCTCAAACACACCTCAAACGATTCGCTCTGCACAATCGCATAGTAATGCCAGAATGCCATGGCCACTGGTTTCAGGGCGGGCCTTTAGCTAAAATCTAGCCCCTGCGGAGCGAAGTTCAGCCTCTCATTCGCTAGTCTGCGGCTCTTTGCCCTTTACGATACGCGCTCATCAAAGACGCTTCCCGGCATGTCACAGCCTAGGACAGCGCGTCAAAGATATGGTTCGATTTCTCTGCTTGAGCCCTGCTGCCGATTCTCCACGCGTCTCGAGCCGATGCCCACATGCCGCTGACACGATATCCTTTTCATCGTTCGCCCACTCACACGTCTGTGTGCTTATAGACTTTGTTTGCCCCTTTGGTCCAGCAAGTTCTACCCGTTTTCATGCCGGTGCTTCCCTAGCCGGCTGATCGAGAGCCACCACTTCTGTACATTCTCTTCTTCCGTGCGGGCACTTTTAGTACGTCTCCTCTCTTCCTAACCCAACCATCACCATCACCGTTGCCTTTGCGCACCATGGTGTCGCCACACTCGTCGCTGCCATACTAATATTTCCTTCAACAGTACTTTAGACGTTCTTTCGCTTTTATAAATTCACTTTGGCCATCTTCAGCTGGTCCTGAACATCTACGGCATCCAGTCTAGGCCCCTCGCCAATACAACAGTCTCTACCAACCATGTCCTACACCAGCAGTCTTACGGGTCGCGAACGATCACGATGGCCACCTCTAACGCGCATGCTCATGTCTGGTGAGATGTCTGACGAGCGACCACGCGCGTTGACGCGGAAAGAAAAGTTCGATGTGTGGATGGTGAACGAAGGTTATCGAAGATTGTACGCCAAAACATGATCACATTTCACCAATACCGCTAACAGATGATAGCTTCGTTTTCGTCTTCATGATATTGCACGTTTTTGTCTTCACATTCGGCATGATGCATTACTCATTGAAGGTACAGCATTATACTCGAATCTCAAAGACTTGCAGAAAACTCACACCTTCTAGGACACCTCCATTGGATCAAGAGAACAATTCGGCTTCACTTTTCCAGTCGCGCGTTCAGCGGCTTTAGTACTTCATGTTGACGTAGCGTTCATCCTTTTTCCTGTTTGCAGGAACCTAATTTCCATGGCTCGTCGAACTCCCTTGAACGATGTCATTCCTTTTGACAAGAACATCACCTTCCACAAGCTCGTGGCTTGGTCCATTGTCTTCTTTTCCTGGGTCCACACCATTGCGCATTGGAACAACCTTGGACGATTCGCTGCTGGCAACAACCTCGGATTCATGGGCTTCCTCCTTGCTAACCTCGCGACTGGACCTGGTTGGAGTGGGTATGTCATGCTTATGGCTTTGATGGCGATCGCGTTTACGGCTGCGGAGAAGGCAAGGCGTGCAAACTTCGAGCGCTTCTGGTACACGCACCACCTCTTCATCGTCTTCTTCATCTTCTGGTCTATCCACGGAGCCTTCTGCATGATCAAGCCCGACTTTGCGCCCTTTTGCGACGGCATTGGTGTCTTTTGGGAGTACTGGATGTACGGAGGATTTGCGTACCTTGGCGAGCGCATTGCTCGTGAGGTTCGAGGACGACACAAGACCTACATTTCCAAGGTCATCCAGCATCCCAGCAACGTCTGCGAGATTCAGATCAAGAAGGAGCATGCCAAGACCCGTGCTGGCCAGGTACGTTCAATTGGGACTGTAGGTATGTCCACTGCTAACGCGAATAGTACATCTTCATGTGTTGCCCTGAAGTATCGATCTGGCAGTACCATCCCTTCACTCTTACCAGCGCCCCCGAGGAGGACTACATCTCGATTCACATGCGTATGGTCGGAGACTTCACTCGTGCAGTCGGCAAAGCCCTCGGATGCAACCTTGAGAAGAAGGCTGGTGGAGAGAAGGGAGAAAAGGGCGGTAGCAGTGAGGAGATTGCGCTTCGTCAGATCCTGCCCCGAGTTTACATCGACGGTCCTTTCGGTTCAGCCTCTGAGGATGTTTTCAAGTTCGAAGTCGCCGTCCTGGTCGGTGCTGGTATTGGTGTCACGCCTTTTGCCTCCATCCTGAAGAGTATCTGGTACCGCATGAACTACCCGCAAGGTCGTACCCGCCTCCGAAAAGTGTACTTCTTCTGGATCTGCAGAGATTTTGGATCCTTCGAGTGGTTCCGCTCGCTTCTCCTTGCCATCGAAGCTCAAGATATTGACGACCACATTGAGATTCACACCGTAAGTCACAACCTCACGATTCTTTATTGTTCTCGATTGCTAATATGTCATTACAGTACCTCACTGCCAAGATCAAAGCAGACGACGCAACCAACATCATGATCAACGATGCCAACGCCGAACAAGACGCCATCACCGGTCTTCGCGCACCCACAAACTTCGGCCGACCCAACTGGGACATGATCTTCAAATCCATCCGCAAGATCCACTCGCCCGCCGAGGCAGGTGTGTTCTTCTGCGGTCCCAAGGGTCTGGGATCAACGCTGCACATCAAGTGTAATATGTACTCGCAACCAGGGTTTAATTTCGTGTGGGGCAAGGAGAATTTCTAGTCGTGTCAAAGAAGAGAAAAAGAAGTAAGACAAGAAAATGGAAAAGATCAGTGGGATTAGAGATCAACGATTGTATTGGAGAGAGGAA
>AJMS01009896.1:0-11351 GCA_000263175.2 Phaeosphaeriaceae sp. UM 1110
ATCAACCGAAGCAGTGCTCTCGACTAAGCGTCTGGCACAGTTGCTCTCCTCCCACCCGGCACTAGCGTCCCTGCCTGCAGACGAGAAGCCTTCTCTTGGGAAGGTTCTCAGCATCCAGACTCCGGACCTCGAGTCTCAGGAGCATATTCTGCGCTACCAACTACCGGTGGCTATCAAGAAGCACGGGGTCGGCCTCGTCATATTAGACTCTGTTGCTGCGAACTACCGCGCGGAGTTCGAGAAGAAGGGCGGGAATGGCGCCGCTTCTATGGCCAAGCGAGGTACCCAGCTTGTACAGCTAGGCGCATTGCTGCGAGAGCTGGCACGCACAGAAGGCATTGCCGTGGTCGTGGCCAATCAGGTCGCTGATCGGTTCACAAGGGCACCCTCGGCGGCTTCCTCGAATGCAATGTCTCGAAACACATCTACCAATAGTCAGGGCAATGGTCGCGAGCTAACACCCCAACCCTCGATGGCCTCACAACCCGAGGTCGGGCTACTGCTGTCTCCAGATCCACTTGCTCTCGACCACCAGCAGAAGTGGTTCACTGGTTGGGGAGACCAGCAGTACGAGCCGGAACATACACAGAAGACGCCATCACTCGGCCTTGTCTGGACCAATCAGCTTGCATGTCGCATCGCTCTGATCAAGAAACCAGTCTTTGCTACTCGCAAGCCGACCGCCATAGCCAATGGCATCGAAGATTGGAATGAGGATGACAACCACATCTCCAGATGGCGACGCTGGCTCAAAGTCGTCTTCGCACCCTGGACCCCGCCCTCCTACGACCGCGGAGTCGAGTTCGAGATCTTGACTAGCGGAATCAAGCACATATCAAAAGAGAAGTAAGACTTCAAGTTATGTTTGACAAATGAGAGATTTGCATTCAAGCAGCTAGCTCAATGAGAGTACCGAACCCACGCCCAGAGCGATATCAAATTAAACGGGTATATGTGACCATCCAATCTAGATACTGCTTTTTGCCCACTCCAAATGAAATAAAAAAAAGTGAATACAATGAACGGAATTCGCCACGTGACTTCATCAATATACCTCCCCATCTCCTCCGCGAACCACTTAACCGTCAATCGGCACGGGCGGTAACTCCTTATCCGTCCACGGCACGACCGAGTCCTTCCTTGGGCGCTGGGGCGTGTATGTCGTGCTAGGCAGGATTGGTTTCTTCTGCTCGGCCAACGGCTTCTGCTCAACGACTTGCTTCTGCTCGACTACCTGCTTCGGCTCGGGCTCGTACTTTGTCGCCGGCAGAAGCAATTCCTCTTGTTTCGCAGGCTCATATTTCTTCTGCGGAAGGACGACTTCCTTCCAAATTGGCGCTTCGTATTTCGTCGCAGGTAGAATCAGCATCTCGCCGTGCTCGTAGTCTGCTTCTTTGTTGCGTTTCTCTGTCGCGTCGCTTGGTACGGTGAAGAGGAAGACTTGGTCGATGGCATCGTCGATCTCGTCGAGGATGTTCTGGTTCGATGAGGTGGTGGATGTTCGGCTCTTTGTGTCGAAGGCGGATGTGCGCGAGATGGTGAAGCTGATGGGTCGTTCTTGAGGGTCGGTGGAGATGCGGAGTGCGTTGAAAGAGACGTCGCTGTGAGTGCGGCTGTGTGCGTTGAATGAGACGTCGCTCTGTGTGCGGCTATGGCTATGGGTGTTCGCACAGCCTCCAGGATGTAAGGAGATGAGACGGTCGGTGCGGCCGCCGTCGTATGTTGTTGCTGGGAGGAGGTACAGATTGGCATTTGGAGCGGGAGAAGCAGGTAGTGGAATGAGTGGTAGTTGGAGTGTCTCTTTTGGTGGCGTAGATGGGCGATCGGAGTCGTTGACGAGGGTTGATGATGAGGAGAAGCCAGGTGATGCTATCGGATCGCTTTGGCTACGCGAATGCGAATGTGTTGAATGTGGCGATAGGTTATGTTGTGGTGAGCGCTCCGCGACAGTGAGGGTTCGATGTAGTGGTGATGGGGCTGGTGCTGAAAAAGGCTCGAAGCGCGGTGCGGGAGAAGGAAGACCTGGACTCTCTGGACATGGCGATACATATCCCCAAGGTCGGTAGTCTGGTGGTGGAGCAATAAAGATGTCGCCCGTTGCCATGCGCTCGCCGGGCGACACGTTTCGTAGCGCTCGTAACCGCTCATTCGCAAAGTTTGATTCGAGCAAATGCGCCTTCTCCACAAGCTTCTCGACTAAGCTTGCATGCGAGTCCTTGAATGTGCGCTTGACGAAGCCCATCAGAAGCGATGAACATGTCATTGTTACGTCCTCGCGGATGTAGAGTCCATGTCGTGGTGCCTTGATGCCCTTCTCGGGAATGTGCTTTGGCTCGCCAGGTAGTGAGCCGCCTACGCTCCATTTGCCCCGAATGTCGAGTCCAAGAGGCGCGTATACGTGTGTCTTCAGCCCTTCTGGTGTATCGTGAAAGCAAGCGTGATATGACACTGAGCCTTGTGCAAAACCACCAGGTAGGTATGAGACTTTGTCTGAAATATCGTTAGTATACGGCTAGCAGATCCAGGAGTAGGGCTTGATTACCTTTGATTGTGTACCAGGTAGCGAAGTACTCATCGGAAGGCGCATAGCTTGGTGGTCTACACCTGTACCTTTCGACGACGAGGGGATTTAGGTCAATCATTGCCATGTGGTCTTCGTACATCTCCATCACACTCTTCCGCGTGATGCCCGCAGGCAACGGCGTGACCGTCGTGAACGTAGCGGTCTTAGGCATCTTGCCCGTTCTCAATCCCAGTCACTGAAAGTCGAAGTAAATTGCGATCGTACGCGAAATGGGTAGCGATGTTTGAACACTCGAGTATAAGAGAGAAACGTTTGGATGGCAGGTAGCGAGGGGAGCAGTAGCAATTGAGATAAGTTGTTTCGCAAGCTCAGGCCAAATCTAGCCAGTGTGCTGAGAATTGTGTCATGTCCAGTGCTCGAGCATTAGCAATTCCCCCAGCAGCCACCTGCAAGAACCCCTGTGCTCTGGATCTGCGGGGCCTCGAACGACAGGGCCAAACCCCCGCCAAGCACCCTGCCAATGTTCAAGGACGTGAAATGTGGCTGGAGACATCGTGATCCGAGCATCGATGAGCTACCATGGTTCTACTACGGCTCAGGTGCCGTTCTCGTCAGACGTGATTTGCTACGGCTTGACAAGATCGTACTCTTGTGCAAGTAATACAGTTCGAGATAAGATTTGGAGCCGCACAACAGCAGCTTCAGATGGGCGAGGTGCGGTGCGGCTGACAAGACGGGATGGCGTTGTGTGACAGGTGTGGGATTCGAATGGTTCCTGGACGTAGATCATCCGTGAGTAGTTTCAGACTAAGATTCAGACTAGGACGAAACCGGACACCACGATGAATTCGCCGCTGAACGGTTGGCCTCTGCAGCTCCATCTTTTGCGAAAAATGTCCACGTAATTCAGTTGCTGCAGTCATCTCGAGTGGAATTTGATGATCGCTTTTGTTAGAAATATTGCTCGTTCGCGCACGATGCACATCGCACAACTCGTATTCTTCGGCCGTCTCGGCAGCCACTTTCCGCTTCCAAGGCGCATATTGTCTCCTCCTCGTTTCAGTACAGCTTCATCAGCCCATTTTCCAAGGCACCGCACACTAGTGCATCAGGCAGATTTTGGCGAGTCGCACCTTCCACCACATACCACGAAACATCTTTGTGCTGCGGGAAGAAAAATGTTTTATGAACTATATTGGCTATGCTCGTGGCATTAATGGTCGACGACTCTTCCGGTCTCGCCAAGGTGATTGACGGAGTCAAAATGTCATTCCGTTCTTGGGTGATGCACTACATCCGGAGCATATGGCTGAAAGAGGAGTGCTTTGTGCGATATTTGAGTGTGCTGATTGATCGTCGTAGGCTAAGATTTGGAAATATGTTCTAGCCCTCACGATAGAGACTGTGGGCGAGTCAGACGTTCTGCAGTCTTGTGTCGCGATGTGTACTTGAAGTCACTCCTATGTCTATCTTATAGCCATGTAGCTAACGCAACTAGGGCCTTCATTCTCTCATTCGAGCAAGTTGCTGACTTTGAAGATCTTGATTGAAATATGGGTATGTACGAGAATCGCTGAACAAGCTAGCAGAGAAGTTCTTCCCAAAATTTGGTGTCCGACCAAGAACTAACGCCACGATCATACCTGATGATCGTTCCCATGCATTATATCCAACGCTTTCACATTTAAGATCATCTCACTTCGTTCAAACACCCTGGTGCATCTCCACCTTCGGCTCTCCGCCACTGGTCTTCTTCCTGATAGTCCAGCCTCCACCCTTGACCATCTGCACGATGCCAAAAACCCAGGTGATCGCAAAAGCGAGCCAAGTGAATCCACTCAGTGCAGTGCTCGCGCGAGCAACATCGCACACAGTTCCAAAACAGATCCTGTCGCTCAGAAACACAGCAAGCGCAATGAAACCGCCGAACCAATATAGCATTGTCAATCCCTCAAGGGTCAAAAGTCCGATCTTTGCTCCTTTCGACGATAGCATGTGTGAGAACTTGAGGGGTACAACGACTAGAGCGGCGAGTGCGAGGATCGACCATGAGGGCGCGAAGATAAGGAAGTTGATCTCCGTGGGGGAAGATTGACGCCAGTGTGTCGACCACCATGATGAGACTGGACATCCGAGTCAGCGAGGCTCATGTGACGTGTGGAGTAAGACCGAGAACTTACCGTATGCCATCAAACCCAGCACTGTAAGAGACAGAACGCCTTGTACTGCTCGGACAGGAAGTACCCAGTTGACAGCCATTGTGTGTGATGTTGCTTCTTCCTCCCCTTCCAATTACAACTGTATACTTCGCGAAGAAACGGCGCTCGGTAGGAATGTAGATGGCGCAGCGAAAGCCAGTTCTCTAAAAAGCCGTGCAAAGGAGCGTGTCGAAGAAAGGTAAGTATGTTCAAAGGAGTGTAAACGTCTAGCGTCAAGCCCAAAGGAACGTAGAAAAATCGGAATATACAGACAGTGAAATGAGGAAAGCAAGAACCAAACCCGCATCCGGGGCGAAGGCCAAGGTTAATAGTATATTCCCCCAAACTCGCCCATGTCTATCCGTCCAATCCAATCCACCAAACTGACACCCGCCCTGCCGCAATTCTTGCAATGCAATCTTCGGAAGCGCAGTGATCCAGCCTCAGCGACCGTTGGCGAATGCCAAAAGTTTCATGCAAAACGCGTCGTTGTGGCCTTCTGAATGGTCGACGTTGCATATCCGCCTGATGTCGTGTTTCAGGTTAGGTCGTGGCCCTGGTTCGCGCATGAAGGTGTATCAGGAAGACGCGAGGGGTCTGATTGGCTGGATGGCCGACGACGTTGCAGATTTGTGATGAAATGTATTGAGATGAGGTGGGCACAAGAATAGATTGAGTGGGATGTACGCGGCTTGAGGACAGGGTTGATGGCATGCGGAACGTGATGCCGCCAGTTAGGTGCGTGCGGAGTGTTTTGAGCTTGTCTCCATGTCCTCCGATGCTCTGTGGTAGAGATGTTCGTTGAGGCAAGAGCTCTGTCAGTGCTTGTGCTCGGAGCGTAGTCGGAAAATATCAGGTCTATGCAGCTGAATGTGAAAGACGGAATTGGTGGTCGATAGCCACAAACATATATTGTTACTTATTGCTTAACGAACCTCAGTTCGCCATGCTGATCATTGACCAGCCTGGTCCTCACTCCCCGCGTTTGTCTGTCCATGTCTGCATTTGTCTCACTGGCCGTACTGTTCTCACTCGATTGCCACCCTTCCACACCAAACCTCAACCAGCCAGTACCGAGTGCTTGAACAAGTATGGCTTGCGATGGTTGTGAATCACCATCGCCACTAAGAAACCAATACACATAGCCACAAGCAGAAAAGGCATAGCGAGCCAAGACCAGGTAACTTTGAACTAGGTTTGCAGTTCATAAACTACAGCAGGGACACCGACGTGAGCGAGCCGTCCATACCTTGAATGTCAGGCGTTCGAATGTATGCCGAAGCAACCACAGCCAAACGCTTGAAAACAGCTTCCCAGCAGGCTTCGTCTTTCTGTGTAAGCTGGGTCAAGGGCTCTTTGTAATTCCCCGAGAACAGCACTGTGTCGAGCATTTTGCGCCAAGCAGCCGATGGATTTGGATCCAATCTCGAAAGTCTTTTGCTTGTCTGACATTGTGACCTCTAGATCCGTGGGCTCAGACCCGTTGTCCAAGACTTGCAATGGCTTTTCGATGATGGGTGCGTTCCGTAATGTGTTGTTAAAGATGGACACGTCCCGATACTACTGTGCGCACGTGCTCATTCGGCAGTGTGTGAGATTACCTCTGGACTGCGCGAACTCGTCCAGTTCACCAACTTTCAATGTATCCCAGTTTGTCACAAAGCACGTGTAGCTGTCGATGTGTCGAATTCGGCTTGCGTTCCGTCACTATAACTTCATGAGCAGAAGCTTAAAATGGATCCGACGAACGTGGTTGATATGGTACTTCTGTTACTACGGCTGTAAGCGTCACCACTGTCGCGCAAGATGTTCCCAAAGACGGCTTCGTTGGAGAGTGCTGTTGAGTTGGGTGAAGATCGTTACAGTCATCCCAGTCCTGGTAATGCCATGTCTTGTTGCTTATGTTGGCCTTCAGATTCAAGTTCAAAGTCGGATAACCTTTCCTCTCGCGTGAACAGTTCATTCCATAGTTGACCATAGAACTAGACTACGTCTCATGCTAAGATCATGTGAATGATGAGGAGTAAAAAAGGCTGTACTTATCTTCCCGCCTCTTACGACCCGTTCCACAAGGCCGAGAGAAACAAGGGAGGTTTAGCCAACCATGCGGCTCAAATCCAGTTATGTTATGTTGTTAGAAGTAAGCACAGAACCCCTGCACCTGTCCCGGTGTGGTGCTTGTGAAGAGCAGCGCTTAAAAACGATCTTACTCTTTCGTCAAAGAAGTAAAGGTGCAAGCGAGAATGAAGTCACATAGCACGGGCGCGTCTCACAAACCGCATCTGGGATGCTGATGAGATTTAGCTCCCTTTACCTAATTACTCTGGTTGACTCGGGCATGTATGTAATCAGCGAAGCGAACTCACTGCCGATGTTAACGTATTTGGCTGAAGCAAGAAAACCTCAAGGAGACTGGATTTCCTTTATACACACACTTGGTAGTCAGGAACATCACATGCAAGACTTTGACCAGTCACCATTAAACACCATTTTTTACTACTTTCCCATGACCAAGAGTGGTCGCATTATACTATACATTTGTCTCTCGTGGAGCAAAATGTCCAAAGACCTTCGCTATGCTTTTTGTACATGAAATCCTAATCATTGCCTTGCATGCACCACACGATCCCTTCGAACCATCAACTAGCATCATGAGGGGGAAGTGAGCATTCCAGCATCGCCTCGCTCCCAGACGTCAGGTATCAGATCCTGAGACATGCAGCGGTCACGCAAGGTTAAGAAAAAAATCCTGAGTGCACAGTGCGGCGCCACGTTGGAAAAGGAAAGGAAAAGAAGAATGTCTCTAGCCACCGTAGAGGCTGATAACATGCCGAGTGTGCCGCAAGTAAATGCATCAACCAGATCGAGGCATTTTCAGCACATGATTAAGGTTGGTGGTCGTTGCCAGCACAGAAGACCTCAGGTTCAACGGAAGTTTGCCACAGCGCGCATCATCTCGTTGCAGCGATTAACTTGAGCTGAGATGCGACGAAGAAGTGGACTACCGGACTGACGCTCATTAAGAGACATGTAGGTGTCCGTGAGGCGCTGCTTGACAACGTCCATGATCTTAGGAACGATGTCACGGATATCGGCGTCCTAGAAAATTGATTAGCTTCGGGAGGTCACCAAGGGTCCAGCTATACGTACATTGGGGTTGACGCTGGTCAGCACAGCATCGAGCCAGGTAAGACGCTCAGGAGTATTGCGGTCGAGATCCGCAGACACGACAGCACCAGCCGAGAGTGCGAGCAAGGGGCTCACTTGACGGATGTAGCCAGGGTTGCAGCGAATGAAGACCTCATCGAAGAGCTCGGCAGTACGGCGTGACTGCAACCACTGCATGGTGGCCTGCTCATAGTTGCCATCTGTCATCAAACGTGTGATCTCTTCGGTCTCGAGCTCTTCGGGCGACTTCTGCTTCACAGGTGTCTGGACATGCGCAGGCGAACCTGCTGTATATGCTCGCGGTGCAGGAGCAGAGGCAGACTTTTCAAGGGACTGCTGCAGCTTGGTGATCTGTGACTGCAACTCGGCTTGCGTAGTGGCCATTGCTTGGATGGTCTCGAGACAGGTGTGGACGGTGTCGGTAAGCTGCGCGATCTTAGTGGCATCCTCATGGCGCTGGGCATGAGCTTGACGCATCTGCTCGCCGATCTGCTTCTCGATAAGACTAGACAAGTTCGTGAAAGCGGGCTTGACCACGTTGCCGACAGATGAAGTAATGAGTGGCTCCATATTGCCAGTGACCTTCTTAGTGACCTGGTCGGAGAGCGACTGGAACACGTGCGGGGCCTTAAGAGTTCGGACGACGGCGTCCGGAATCTCCTTGGACATCTGAGGGCCGAGGGCTGTCTTGAGCGTGTTGCCAATGCTTGACTCAAGCGTCGAGGATGTCTTGGCCAGCAATTCGGGCAGGAGGACATTGCGCATATTCTCGTCGACCATCTTCCTAATGGTACCCTCCACATTCTCGGTCAACGTACTGGAGACCAGGCGCAGGATAGCTTCTTGCTTGGCGCCGTTGGCAGCATTCATGACGCGCTTGTCTTCGTCGAAACGCTTGTACATGACGTCTAGTTCACGAGCGAAGCCCTCGCTGATTTCAGCTTGGACGATCTCCTTCAACTTCTTGGTGTCGATTTCAGCAGCAACTGGTGCAGCTGCAGCAGAAGCCGAAGAAGGCTGGAAGTGTTTGCTGATTAGCTGCTTGGCCCACTCAGGCGCCTCGGCAGCAACACTCTTGGAGGACTCAGCCTCAACCAGAGGCTCGGTTGGCGCAGGAGATTTCGACAATGGAGTGCTCTGAGCAGCTTGAGCATACGACGGGGCTGTAGCGCGGGTGGATGTGGACACCTGGGAAGCTGTCTCTGCCGAAGCCTTCTTCTTCTTTTTCTTCTCAGGCTTCTCGGCGGTACTGCCGTTCATGATGGCAGCCCGAGCAGCGTCCTGCTTGCTCTCGACTTTAGCGAGAGTCGAAGCACGCATGGCAGCTTCGGGGGTCATAGACTGCTTAGATACGTTGCTTGGTTCCTTCTTCACACTCTCACGAGCGGATCGATCCGATACCGACTTGGGCGCAGTGTTGTCACCAGCGACCGAGGAGTCGTCGGCTGTGGTTGCAGGCTGCGGTGGCTTGAGTTGAGAGATGCTTATGACGCCTTCCTGCTCAGCTTCCTTCGGATGAATTGGCTCACCCTCCTTCTTCCAGCCAAGGTCACTTCGTCGAATGCGCAGGACGCAAACACCCTTCGAGTGCATGACATACAATTCGAATAGAGCGGCGTTGTCTGGATCATCCACGTCGGCGGGGCCGGCGGGCTCGTTGAGCATGTGAAGGCTCCTGATCTGACCCTTGGAAGCGAAGGAGTACTCAGTAATGCTGGTCATGATGGCCGTGGCATTGACCGGAGGCAATGGAGCAAGACCCCTGTCGCCCTTGTTGGCAAGACGAGCAATGTAAGCAGCCTGGCTTAAGGCAGGGAGATTGTATCGTGGGCACGACACGTGCACGAAGAAAACCGAGTTCCTTGTGGGGTGGGCGACAGCCATGATACCGGTCCTGGGATGGAACGAGACGCTGCAGATTGCATCAGACTCGTTCTCGTGGGGAAGATGAATTTCTTGGACAGCCTTGCCCAGGCCAAGATCCCACAACTGGAAGGAGTGGTTTTGCTTCATGCCCACCATGACATATCGAAGCGCGATACCCTTAGTGAACGGCTTATCTTTGTCAAAGAAGAAGACAGAAGTGGGCCACGATTTGGCGTTTGGAGTGGTTGTGTGGAACTCAAGAAGAGTCTCGGACACCTCGACCTGGCGAGGAGGGGCCTTGGGGTTGCCAAGGTCAGGCTCAGTGAGACTGCGGATATCCCAGAAGCGCATGCGTCCTGCCTTGTCCAGTGAAACGACGATAGTGTCGTCCTCACTGAACGTGAAATCCTTGCCGGCCTTACCAGTAAGGATTTTGAGGGAGCGCTCCTTGAGATATTTCTCGGTGTGGCAAATGCGACTCTTAGAACGCACGTACTCTGCAGCGACCTTGGGGAAGACGATGTGGATGGACTTGCCACGGCCGACGGCGAAGAACTCGGGGTGACGTGAGGATGGCTTTGCGCGTGTCTTGAGCTGGCCACCCGATGTGTTGTCGTCCTGGATAGGTGATGGCGGCAACATCAGACCCTGTGAATCGAGGCTCTCACCGAACGTGTCTTCGCGGGAGGGATCAAGCGAAGTCCAGAAGACGGTGCCGTTGACTCCGATGCCGAGAATGCTCTCGAGCGACTGCTGCGAATCGTCTCCAGCAGTGCACAGAGCAATGTTGAAGATACGCTCGTGGTGATTTTCGAAAACCTGGCGGTAGTGGCCGTTCTCCTGTCGAATGATGCGGAAACCGCCCTTCTTAACAAGAGCGTACACGATGAAGTTCTTGCTAGCCGACACCAGGGAGCGGTCGATCTGGTCAAAGTCCTTCTTCAGCCGGGCCACATCCATGAACAGCTCGTTCCTGAAGAGCAGGCGTCGAGGTGGCATCTGGTTGACCTGGATGGAAGCAAAGGCGCGCATGGGAAACCTGTAGACTATTACCGTCTGGTCCTCGCCCTGTGCTAAGCTTTCTTCAGCCTCGGCGGTCTCCCAATCGTCGACCACATTGCCGTCGGCGACCTCGCTGGCAACCTCTTTCAAGGCGACCGTGAAATCCTTGGGCATGGTCTTCTCTAGATCTTTCAAGACCTGTTGATCGTCGAGCTCCTCCTTGATCTCAGTGGCGACATCGACCATAGCCTGCTGCATGTCGGCGACGTCTTCTGCAGCAACATTACTGAGCTGCTTGGAGAGTTGCGCACTCGACCTGCCCTCTGCCTCAGCCAGTGCCTCCTCAACTTCGTTGCTGATCTGCTCGCCAAGGTCGGTCACAGCTTCAGCCACAGTTTCGTGCGAGTGAGGCGGATGACTGGCTCCAGCTGCGTCGGCAGCGTATTTTGGCTTCAAAATCTGAACTTTGGGGGTAGACGACTTGGGCGCCTCGGGCACGGGAGTGCGATTGCGGGGACTGGCGGCTTCGAGCGCGTCAAAGGGGTTGATGTAGGTGAACTTGGGCGGGATAGCTGCAGCTTCACGCGAGGAAG
>AJMS01009895.1:0-11350 GCA_000263175.2 Phaeosphaeriaceae sp. UM 1110
GCTCAACAGGTCCCACAAGCTGATGTTAATTCTCAGCTCGAGCTGCGACGACTCTAGAAACAAAGTGTAATGTCAGCAGACAAGAACGCGGTTCCAAGTAGATGGTTGAATGCATTCGACCACGAGCGAAGTCATCGCGGGAACAAGAAGTGTCGTCTTTGCTTGCAATCTTAAGGTATGTGATGGTTTTGTGCAATTGGGAGGTAGGTGTACAGGTAAAGACATTTTGATTTCGATCTATTATGCGCCATACTTGTAGAAAATGACATGCTTGACAACATCGACATGAGAAATTTGAGATCTAGGAACACCGAATGCGTATGCACAGCGCCGCTTCAAATGTGTATCAGCGACCACCCACCATCTCAACATCGGAATCTCCAACACTCTTGGGTCTGCTGTTCTTGTTCTTCCCCAACGTGTTACCGAGAGCTGGGAAGCAGTAACCAGGATGGAAGATGGTAAGTGCGCCGACAGCAATGACTATCATGACACCTTCAAGAACGATAAATTCAGCCTCGTTGCGCATCAGCTCGCTTCCCCAGCCCCCAGTCAGTTCGGGGATACGATAAATGCATCGCACGAAGATGCCGATGAAGGCAACAATGACTGCGCCCATGAACCAACGGAAGCTTGCCTTGTGGAAGAGTGTCCAAGCCTCTGAGCTCAATTGATCGCGGCGGCGGTAGGTTCGCAGTGTGTACTCGGCGAGGAAGTAACCGAAGAATGCGAGGATGACGACTTGGAAAATGACACCAGCAATCATGAGGTTTGTGCCGACATCTTGCAGGTTTGATCCTGGGTCAGCAGTGGATGCGAGACCGCCACCTGCACCCTGCAAAACGAGCGAGAAGATGTCGCCAGCGATGAAGATGCGGGTATACCAGACTGGTGGCAAGCGCGACCACTTCTCTCCAAAGTTGATGACGATGTGCTTGAGTGTGAGGTAGATACCAGCAGAGACGAAGGCGGGCGAGATGATCAAGCAGCAGATCTGGATGGTAAAGGCGTTGTCGTCGAAGATGTCTCTGTTGAGCATTATGCGACCACCGTAGCCAACTGCTTCGCCGATACAGCCTAGACATAGTGCGATCTTATGATTGTCAGTATAGTCGGAACAGACGAGTGCTGTTGGAACTTACCATGAAGGTCCACGTTTTGTATCTGATGCCACAGAATAGCTGCCAGATGAAGCATACAGCGAAAAAGGCTACAAAGAAGACATTGGCGCCCATGTTGGGCTCATAGCCATAGAGCGTTCCTTCGACCGAGCATGGAGGAAAGTCGCCGATGACCTGACCGACGTAGGTGCATCCCTCAGGATTTGACGGTCCGTCGCTCATTGTGTGAGTAGTAGTAGTGTAATTAGCAAGATCGGATGTAGTAGCAGAAGCACGAAAGGCTGATAAGAGAAGCGAAGGAGCTTGTAAGAAAAGGCTATTGTGTGTCGAGCTGATATGAGATACTGCTGAAACTGAACAAAGATCAGGTCTTATATGCTCGACGTAGAACGGACGAGTTGTTGTCTCGCACTTGCGCCCTCAAAACACCCCAGCGAATCCTTATGGGGCGTAGTGATGACGCCTAGGGGTACAGCCATGCAGAAGATACCAAAATCCCTCCGCATCTGGACGAAGATGCGAATCAATCATGTCAGATCCCATCTCCTGCTATCTGGTCGGCATGCTTGGCAGCACGCCTTTGCAACGTGCGGTCTGTGGCTTAGCACAACGTTCACCGACCCTCGCAAAGTGGCCTCAAAGAGGCTTAGTCTTGATCTACGCCGGGTCTTAGGGCTGAAAACCAAAGACATCATTGGCTGCGCTCGGGAGGCTTGCTTTGACATTTTTAGCAGGCGGAGCATCAATGCGTTGCGAAACGTGGGAAGGGAGGAAGGGCGGAGCGGGTTGTTCACCGGCGCGTCTTTACGTCCGTTCGCTTGACGGCGCATACCAAAGACCCGATTCCCAACGCGCTCTGGAGACACCCAGGGAAGGTCTCCAAGCTTTGTTGGTTTCATTTGCGGAATTTTTGAGATAGGATATATACGTCACCGAATGAGATAGCTGTTGGTGGTCGCACGGTGGTGCATTCCGTGCAGTCTAGAAAGCCGCTGTCGCGCCAACTTCTTCGCGACAATTCCTTCGCGACAACAACAAGAAGCTCATGACGAATACCTGCAGCTCCAAGGCGGGCAGTTTTACGAGGCTATCGCAACTGTGTTGTATCCTCGTTCACTGTACGGGCTTATGTTGACGTGGCCTGAGGCTTGGGGTACTGTCGAAATGGTGCTGCGGTCGGCGGCTCCAACCCAGTCAATATCGGAGGGCGGGGCGTCTCGGAAGGCCGCGTCCACAGAATGATGAGCCCATGACTCCACTAAACCTCAATCGGAGCATAATGCGCAGCGCCCGTCAGCGACACCTGTGTCTCGGTTCTTGGAGCGAATGAAACCGGGGGGTGAACATGGCGCTTTGTATCTAGGTACTCACTGGCCGTCATGTTCCCAACCGCCAAAGACGCTGACTCAGACCAGCCATGGCGGCTGCAATTGCCCAGCCGGGCTTTCGCTATGTCTACCTTCAGGCAACAATCGCGCTTATCATTGCTTCAAGAAAGGCCTCTTCTATTACCGTGACAAGCAGAGATCGCTTCTTACCCACGGTCAATCTCGATGCATACTCTGAAATGATCAAGGCGGGTTGCTTCCTTTCAAAAAGGTTTTGGGGACCACGACCATCGGAATTGCAAGTTTGTCAACAAATTCGAGATCTGTCGATCTGAGAGCGTGCCTGTTCTGTGCGTTCATTGGATGTGTGGATCAGGCATGCAGAGCTCGCGTACGGTAAGCATTCTTCGTGCTTGCAAAGCAGCATATACGACGAAAGTCGTCTCTGAAACTTGAGTAAGAACGAAGCATTATCAGGCTTCTCTGATCTGTTATTAGACAATATGGAGTGGCTTGAAACCCCGGCCATCACATTGTGGGCTTTCTAGGCACCCTGTTACCGTTAGTTGTAAGTGACAATCTGCGGTATACCGCCTACAGTGCATAGCGACACCGTTGTGCACTGTTCGACTTCCCTGGGGAAGTTTCCAGCTATGTCTTGATTCTATTGAATGCACCTGGCGCCGGATCGAGAGGTCCCACCCTCCTCAAATCGTCTTTCGAACCTCACTCTTTTTACATTTTCGACTGGCCCTCGGATACCCCAGAATTTGACCCCATCGCAGTACCCTGGCCTCAGCGCGATTTCAAGATCAGATCTGCCCCGAATTTCCGCAAGTGTGAAAACAGACATCAGCAAATAACAACTCACCGGTCTACTGCTCCGATACAATATGTAGTACTAGAGACAATATCTCACATAATAAGGTGACCAGTGTTTATGGCGGAGAGATCGGTTATAGCGACTTTATGTGGTTTTGGCAGACCGTCCGACAATGAGAAATGGGCTCGGAAACAATGCGACTAGACTAGAATGAAAAATGTTCCGAGCTGCATGCTGACTGTGTGTATGTGCAGATCCAAGGTCTTGTACAAAGTAAGCCGGTCGTTTGATGTTGCCCATTCGTCATTTTGGGATTGTAGTCTGTTGATTGAACTTTAGAAGTTGTAGCTCCGCGCATCGGAATGATCTGGGGCAACTTCTATTTACTCAATATATGCCGTGTAGGAGCATCTCGCTCCATTTTGAGTATATTATTGCGATTGCATTCCATCAACTGAATATCAGTCTCGAATGTATGTTCACCACCGCCCAGCTGCCTCACCAAACATGCAACTCCACTGCGCCAGCGATGATATGATGTCGAGAGAAGCAGCCACACTGGGCATCAGAGCGACTCTGTCCTCCGAAGGGAAATGTTTGTAGGCCCGGGGTATGGTGAAGATAATCAAGACGTTCCACCTCCGCCATCTTTTGAGCTTGAAACACCCCTTCGCAATGCAAGTTGTTACTTAAGATGAAGTGACAAGTATCCCGAAATGTACTAGGCGCTCTTGGACAGCCGTACACCAGATCAAAAATGCTGTAGCTTGCCGCGCTGTTACCCTGCAGAGTAAATGATTCCTTGCATGACATGGCTTTCCTGGATGCTTAATGTCTCCAGTCAACTGCAATCCGAGGTACGCCAGTCTCGATATTTGCGACCTAACACCATCAAATCGCACTGCACGCCTCAGCTTTGACTATAGACATCAATGACGGGAGCGTTCTGGGAGGCTTCGCAAGCCTGTACCTGACTATAAGTAGACGCGTATGCACATTCTAGCGTCTCACCGGTAGCAGAGTTCATCGTTTGGACACTCATCTCGAAAGAGCAGATAGGGGATGCTATTGCTACCACCGACCTACATCAACGTATTGATGCCGCTGCTGTCAGCATTGATTAAAGCATGGTGTTTCGGCATCCCCACACTTAGTGTCGGGGGAAGAAGCATTAGTGTGTCGGCAAATATGAAGTTCGACCTGTCTTTATTTTCGTCACTTCCGAGATCTTCACGGCGCCTTCTCCGTGGAGCACACGCTAGTACTGTTCCTAGTCTAGGCGAATGCTGTCAGACCATTGAATTACAGCCTCTCATGTCATTGACGCGAGCGCGTGTTTTTCACAGGGCAAAACAAGCATCGCACTATCCGCTGGAAATAACGTCTCCGAAGCTCTAGCAACGCCACAATTGCAGCCTCGCGGCAAAAATCGAAGCTGAGCCAATTACTTTGAATGAACAGTCAGGGTTCTTGCATCAACGAGGACTATGAAAAAATGTTGTTGATCATGCCTTTCCCAGATCGGCAATACTCGAGACGCGCTATATCTCGTCTTACACAAATTGAATTTCATTCTGCGGCCTTTTCATCGCAAGGTCCAGAGATGTGGAGACATCAAATAGTGGATAAACAGACTGTCCTAAGATTTGCGTGGGCTGAGTCAATGGAGCTCATTGAGTTCGACTCCATTATCGCAGTAGCACGACGATAGCCACATCTAATTCCCGCATGATGACTCTATATAAGCTCAGTGCCGCGAGCACAAGCAGGTCTACAGAAAATTGTCCATCATGCTGTTCCGCCTTTATTCCTTGATTGGTTTCATTAGCTTCACTGCTGCAAAAACTGTTCAGTATAATTTTGATATAGGATGGGTCACGGTAAAGTTATGTGCTGCGACTATTTGAATGTGGTACTGATATGCAACAGGCTGCTCCAGATGGGTATGCCAGACCAGTCATTGGGATCAATGGCCAATGGCCAATTCCGATCATCGAAGCGGATGCTGGCGACACAATTGTCGTGAGAGCTACCAACAACTTGGGCAACGAGACCACCTCGCTGCATTTCCATGGTAAGAATTGACGCTGTACGAAGTGGATATGTGAGACATTACTGACTTTACATCGTGGATTAGGCATGTTTCAGCAGGGCACTGCACCCTCCGACGGACCAAGTGGTGTGGCCAACTGTCCGATACAACCTGGTGACTCTTACACATATCAATTCGTGGCAAACCCGTCCGGAACACACTGGTATCACTCGCACACGAACGGACAGTATCCTGATGGGCTTCGTGCGCCAATGATATTCCATGACAAGACTTGGGAGAGCAGCCTGGGCATTGCATCACAAACGTATCTAAGCATGTCTGACTGGTAAGTCTAGTTCTATCATGCTACTCTACATTACCTGATTTTGTGACCTAGGTATCATACGCAGATGCCAGAACGTATTGCTGCGTACATGAGGTGAGCTGCTCCTACCTCAACTACGTGTACAGAATTATTGATTATATGAAGTCCACAAAATACAGACGGCAGCTTTAGCTCCCCCGACTCGATTTTAGTAAACGATTCACGAAAAGCCCCGCAATTCGATTTCGCTCCTGGCAAGAAACACTTGATCCGGATTGCAAATATAGGAGGCCTTGCCTGTGGCCAGTTTCACATCGAGGGTTATACGCTGAGTGTCGTTGAGATGGATGGTGTCCAAATCCAACCACAAAATGAAGATACAATCGTTCTATGCGCAGGGCAAACTTACGGGGTTGTTGTACAGGGGCAGTCGAATCCCAGTGGTGGGGCGAACTACATTGTCAAAATGACAACAGATATGTTAACTCAGGGAATCCCATCTGAACAGGTAGGCCACCGCTTTGCAAAATTCACTTGAGGCACCACTAACTTCTCTGCTCTCCGTTGGCAGGCTAGAACGGTCATTGGAAATCTCGTATACTCCGTCGGATCACTGCTCGATGGGATCCTGAATACGATCACCAATAGTCTATTACCCAGTTGGCAACCAACTAGCCAGTTTGACGACATAACTGCACGGCCACTCGATGGTCAAAAGCTGTTGTCTCCTGTAGACAACAATATCGCACTTACAACTAACCAAACTTACTTTCCCAATATCGGGACACGCATCGGCATGAGCTCTGGCTCTGACGCACAGCCATATGTACCGCCAAAGGTCCCATCGCTATACACAGCTTTGACGACGTCAAACAATGTCTCCATGAACCCAGCCACATATGGTGTTGGAACCAATCCGTGGGTGCTCAAGAGTGGCCAGGTTGTTCAAATCAACTACAATAATGCAAACCCGTTCCCTCATCCTCTACATTTACATGTAAGTCTTTCAACCCTCATCAATCACCAGAGTCAGACTAATTTGAGAAAGGGCCATGTTTTCCAGATCGTCGCGAGGGGATCCGGTTCTTGGAACGGCGACGAAAGCTCTTTGCCAAGTGTTCCAGCCAAACGCGATGTCGCTGTCGTACCTGCAAATGGCCACCTGATCATCCGTTTCCAAGCAAACAACCCAGGAGTATGGTTTTTCCATTGCCATATTGATCTGCATCTTATAGGGGGAATGGCGGCTACTATGGTAGAAGCTCCAGATGTCGCGCGAAGTATAATGTCCGTGCCTGCGAATGGCGTACAAAATTGCAAGGCGGGCGGTTACCCATCCAGCGGCAACTGCAACGGCGGTACGGGCTCCATATCAGCAAGTGAATCTGTGCAACAGTGCAATACGGTGTATAATTTCCAGGGGAATGACAATGGGGCGTTGGTTTTCTGATGTCATGATTCGAGGGAGAGTTCGAGTGTGGAAAGTGTCATATCATGGGGTTTCTTTGAGTTCTTCAGATACGGAAGATAGAGTGCATCTTCTTGGAACTTTTGGGATGTCATTTGTTACTGCGCTGCGGTATCTGTGTATGAGACGCGGAAAGGGACAGCAGGTCCTTGAGGCCTACAGGTGATTTAGGGGAGGTTCACGCCGATCGAAACTGAACAGCTGTCGCACAGGCTTCTACATTTATTTGTCAGACGAGGCTTTTGCTCCGGTTTATCATATTCCGGGACATCTCAGCAACGTCTCGTCGTATGTGCATGCAGAGTGTCTTGCTTTAGCCTGCGGATCGCGGAAATGTTGGGTGTCCGGCAGCGGGCAGGTCTTGCCGACGAAGGGACTTCGTTTCAGCCTCGAAACACATTTGCGACAACCCGCATCGTGCCGCACATCAGCATTTTCTTTCCAATCAGACCCTTGAAGAAACTATTACACAATCCTGCAAGAATCATAAATGTTCTTTCCGAAAAAGTGCACCTGTAACCAGTAAGCTCCCCAGTTACTCGAGTCGTTCGTGGTTTTTTATGGAAGGACGATGCGCTGCTCTTCCCCTGGCGTTCCAGCCTTTTCTCTTTTCCTCGCATGCCTTTAAATTCCATGCGGATCATGTTCCGTGGTTCATCGGTTTCCTCATGGCGAGGCATGTTTCGCGGTCTCGTTTCAGGGTTTGCTTCTCCGCGAATCGCGTTTCAGAACCTTGAGCTCTAGGTTTGCATGAAGTAGTACATTATCGCCTCATCTCAATGCCAGATCCTCGAAAGAAATCATCTCAGACATACTCAACATGCGTTCTTTCGTTATCATCGGCCTCGCCGGAGCCGCTTCGGCGTTTACAAATGACAAAATCGAACATTTGAATCCGCAAGCGATACTTAAAGATGCATCGTCTTTCGACTCATCCAGCGTCCTCAATTTCCAAGGAAATATCTCCCAAACAACACAGACTCTCGATGAAGCAAGATCAGTCGCGGCACAAGATCCGGACTTTCCATGGACATTTTGGCCAGATTGCTTTTCGACAGAAGAGACAGAAGGTGCTGAAGAGACATACTGCGTTTTTAGCCACCAGGGCTTCGCTGGCGGTCGAGGTGTCTTCATTCTCACAACCAGAACTTTTGCGTACGCCATGTTGGACAAACCGGCATTTACCAATCCACAAGTCCTGCAAGGGGTGAACCAGTACGGAAATCCTCCTTTTGTACAACACGAATTCCCTGGCAAAGGTCGTGGTCTTGTTGCCAACAAGACCCTCCACCGCGGAGAAAAGATATTTTCCTCTACCCCTATTGTCATCACGGACAGTGATGCATACGATTTGGTAGAGTCCGAACGCCTTGCACTGCTGCACCGTGGCGTGGAGACTCTCCCGACCGAAACTCAGCATGTCTTCTGGGAGCTCATGGGCCACAGGAAGGGCGACCCTGTAGAGGACAGGATCAACACCAACAACTTCGACGTCACCATCGACGGTGTTACCCAGCAAGTTTTGTTTCCAGAAATTGCAATGCTCAACCACGACTGCAGACCAAATGCAGCATACTTCTTCGACGAAGAGACAATGACACAATACGTCCATGCGATCCGGGACATTCAACCAGGCGAGGAAATCACTATTACATACATCGACAACGAGAAGGATAGGAAGAAAAGACTGTCTCGACTCCAGAACTGGGGTTTCCAGTGCAACTGTTTGGCATGCACTGCGCACTCTAGCTTAACTGACGAGTCTGATCGTCGTCTATATCAAATCACGGACTTGGCCCAAACGTTGGATGACTGGACATCTTCATCATCCGCTACACCGGCAGTCGCCGAAATGCTGATCTCACTGTACGTTCAAGAGAGATTAGACGCCAGTCTGGGAACGGCGTACAAGTATGCCGCAGAAACATACAGCAGTTTTGGCAAGAAATGGGAGGCAATGAAGTATGCAAGGTTGAGTGTTGAGATGAGCATGCTCGACAAGGGCTTTCGAGATAGCGATGTCGCGGAGATGCAGAAGATGGCCAAAACGCCCGAAACGACCTGGTCTTGGAACAAGCGCCTGGGACTGGCGGGACAGGGCTGTGGATGTGGTCGCGCGCACTGATTGAGGATATCACATCGCAAAGGAGGCGCATCTCGAAAATATGACCTAGAATGACGAATAGGCGTTCACTGGCATTCGAAACTGAAGTTGTGCCTCAAATGGCTTGACTCAATTTGTATTTAACTACAATCGACTCTGGATCTTCTCTAGAGTATCGCCGAGCGCGTACTCATTCCTTACTGTCTTGCTCCTCACTTTTTCACCCTCTTCCTTGGTGACATACCTTGCCTCGACTGCGGGATTGTAGTCGAACTGACTAGCCTTCTTGACCTCTTCGTCACTCATCTTCACATTCTTCTGACCGTCTGCACGCTTGTAGACATTGATCACCACGGCACCTCCCAGTCCCAAGTTATGCTGTAGAGCTACGTCGGAATTGTCAACAAGTCTGTTGTTTGCCCAACCGCGCAACTGCCAGGTCAGTTCCGCGCACTGAGCTAGTCCTGTCGCACCGAGTGGGTGACCTTTACTGATCAATCCACCCGAAGGGTTGATAATGGGTCCCTTTCTTGAGGAGGTCAGTAATCATCCATAAAAGTCGCGATCAGCACCTACCCGCCGTACGTAATGTCACCATTGCGGACCATCATGTGGGCTTTTCCTGGCTCGCTGAATCCAAGACCTTCCAGGAGAATAAGCTCGTTGGCAGAGAAACAATCGTGAAGCTCGGCAACCTTGATGTCCTTCGCGCTAACTCCAGCCTCTTTCAGGGCGACTTGCGCAGCACGCTTCGTCATGTCGTACCCAACAAGATCCATTGACGACTTCGAGTACAGCTGAGGCGAGTCTGTCATCAAGGCTTGGCCAGCAATAAGAATTGCCTGGCTCTTCAAATGTGGTCGCTCATCGAGGAACTTCTGGCTTACAATGACTGCTGCGCCAGCGCCGTCGCTAGTCGGACTGCACTGAAGTTTGGTTAAGGGGTAATGAATCATGGTCGACTGCTCGATCTGTTCGAGTGTATAAACGTCTCTGAATTGCGCGTAAGGGTTCTTGGCGCTGTGTTCGTGACTGATTCTGGCGATCTCTGCGAAATCACGAGCTTCAGCACCGTACTTCTCCATATACTCCTTTCCAGCGTTGGCGAAGTACTGAGCATTCGGAGGACTGTTTGTGATGCCTCTTGTGTCGTTCATCATCTTCATCGAAAGTCCCTACAAGCCATTAGATCTTGTGTTCATAGAACGGGTCATTGTTGAAGCTGACCATAGGCGATGGTCTATCGGACCACACAGACTTGATCGACCCGGGCTGCATTTGCTCGAAGCCGATCACCAAAGCACAGTCAATTGCACCATTTTTGATCAGTGTTCGTGCCAGATGAAGGCCAGTTGAGCCAGTGGCGCAAGCATTGTTCGTGTTGTAAATAGGAATGCTGCATTCTCGTCAACCTTTGCCTTCCCAGATACTATACTCTCATTTCTGCACTAATCGACTTACGTGCTCATTCCGAATTGGTAGAATATTCTCTGTCCGCTAGTTGTATCTCCATAACAGTAGCACGCTACGCCCGTGTCCACATCGTCGTAGTTGATCTGAGCATCCAGCATAGCTTTGACACCCGCTTCATATCCCATCTCTGGATACGCACGCTCCTTTCTAGGTTTGATGAATTTGGTTATGCCAACACGTTAAGAAAGTCAGTAATGCCTCGCATGCACTGGGACTTTGGGGACTCACCCTAAGACGTAGGCAGGGATGTCGTTCTTTGGACCCATGATGAATGACGCTGTCACCTCGATGACTGTATCAACATACAAGAAAAACTGAATGAATGAAGAAAGATGTGAGATCGTTCTGTTGGCAAACCGTCGTCATTGAAGTGAAGTATACACTTTGTCTCCATGTAGTATACCGAGGTTCGGCTGTGCCTACCCCACTTTTGCGCATCTGGGTATGCGACTCGCTCTTCTTTGCCTCCTCCTCATCACCAAAATCATCAAATCTTTATCAGCATTAGTATGTTCTATCGCCTGAAGCTATCGCGACAAGGCGCATAAAGCACTACTGCGATGGTGTTGCGATCCAATGCGGCCAATCTTGTGCACAGAGTCGAGGATGGATACCCTCGCCATTGAGGATGGGTGTCCTGGGACCCCATGGATAACATGTCGCAGTACCCTAGGGT
>AJMS01009894.1:0-11345 GCA_000263175.2 Phaeosphaeriaceae sp. UM 1110
AAGCATTGAGAAGGAAGGAGATGGTGCGCTGAACGCCGTACGTTCCTTCCATCGTTCCTTGCCTGTAAAGGGCGAGGGCAGTATGCGCTGCGATTTTCTCGACAATCGGGTCGCTGCCTGGAAAATTAAGAACACTAATGTTAAGCTCTCTGCACTTGCAGCTGATCTCCTGGTCGAAAAGAAGAAGCTGAAGTGGAGCGAGCTCCGCTTGATCAGACACTACGAGTGGAACGACTTCGGTGGCCCAGGCGAGCCGATCACTGGTGTATGGGGTAGCATCATGACCAGCCTAACAGATGCGGCAACGGGCATTGGCGGGGTTCCTGTGGATATGGGCAAAAGCATAAAGAAGCGTGAGCGGATACGAGGCAAGAAGCGTGCGGTGATGAAAAGGAAACAACACAACGAAGCTACCCTGGCTAGAGTCAACTTGAAGACAGCAAAGGGTGACGATTCAAAGGAACCAGAGAAGAAGAGTGATCGGCCGACAGCCAAGCGAGAGGAGTCCTCACTCTCCAAGATCGAGGAGCCTGAAGAAGAGCTGGCGGAAGAATTGGCTCACGAGGCAGGCCATGGCTTTAGGAAGACTGGAGGCGCCATTGTACGCCTGCCAATGAACATATCCCTCGCCCTGACGCAGGGCTTCCACAATGCGCCTCGCCTCTACGGAGATGAGACAGTGCGAAGACCTCCACGCGTCACTGGCTTCCAATCCGGCCTCCGCGCTGGTCGCGATGAGCTGCTTTACGGAGTAATGGATGGTGTCTCAGGCATTGTGACCCAGCCTATTCGCGGCGCAAAGCAGGGAGGCGTCATCGGCGCTGCACGGGGTGTGGGCTATGGTATCGGCGGCTTTGTGCTCAAAGACATCGCTGCCATCATCGGTCCGGGTGCATACCTAATGAAGGGCCTCGATGCCGAATACATGAAGCGATACCAACCCACGAACTACCTGCGACGAGCACGAATCGCACAAGGACAGAAAGAGCTACAGTCTCTCGAGACCGACGCCCGCGTCGCGCGCATTGACGAAGCGAACGAAGGCAAAGAGCAAAGATTCGAGAAACGCGATATCATCGAACGAAACGTCTCTCGCCGCTGGCAAGCCCTCCGAAAAGCCATCTTGGAAGAGAAGAAGCTCCACAGGTCCGGCATCGTCGGCACCCTCCTCGGCCGCGGCGACGAGAAAGAAGGCCAACGCATGCCCCGCAAGAGCAAAGAAGTCGAGCGCACCCAACAAATCGCCGACGACCAGGGCCGTGCACAAACAGTCCCGGCTGCGAAGACGGAGAAGCAGATTACTAAAGAGAAGGAAACTATGGATCGTGAGGGCGAGAAGATGTGGTTGGATGGACAGCATCGTGGATTGAATAGGAGTAGTACGGCGCCTATCACGTCGCTGGAACATGCGAAAAGGGGCGCTACGGAGCCACTTGATCGATCTCTGTACCCTGAGAGGCCGCAGGGTATTAAGGAAGAGGAGGAGGAGGGGCGCAAGGAACATGTGCTGGGTAACATGCACCTCAAAGACGGAGCACAGAATAAGTCGGATGAAGATGTAGCTGAGCAGACAACAGCTGATCTGGACACAAGGGATGAGACGGCAGACACGGCATCGGAGAGGACGAGGGTTGATAGCGATGCGCATGATTGGGCGCCGGGATCGAAGGTGGAGGGCGTACAGGGGAGGAATGATGGTTTACTGCGGGTGCAGTAGCCGAAAGAACGATGCGTGGGAGGATGTGTGGAGTGATGCACAGCATAGCATAGCGAGCGGCTTCACGGGAGGGCGTTTCGATTAGCGTGATACCCCAGAGTTTCTGTACCATTTGAATATCCATATATCATTCATTTGACCTTCACATCGGTGTTGAATTACCTCAATGGCCTCCTGCTCAGCATCCCTCTCTCGAGGCATTTACCTTGACGATACAACATATCTGCATGAGCGCATCTGCCCCAGCATCACCCTCCTCCGCCAACAAGTGCCCTCCCCTTCAAACGACACCAGCGATATGCTTTCTCTCAGTAACGTATGCAATCTCAGTCCGTGCTCCTGGCGGAGCAAAGAGACTAGCGCTAGACTAACAAGCTCTTTGAGCTGATTCACAAAAGCGCAGACATCATTCCACTGACGCTTCTCCTTCCAATCCTCAATCCTAAGCATGGATTTGAGATTTCTTCCTTTGGCATGTTGGACATCTAGATCGGTCCTTGTCAGATTAAGCTGCGTCGAGGAATTTCTTATCGAGTCTAGAGTTTTTGAAGTAGTAATGTATTGTGCTGTTCCTCTCCTTTAATACCCATTGCCGTTGCGTGCATTCCCACCGCACATTCGCTCGACGCAGGGTTTTTTGGGAATCGGGTTTTTGCTTCCCTTCCCTTTTCGCTTTCATTCACATCCATGAGTGCTAGAGGGCTGATCACTTTCATCTCACCTAGAAGAATATGTCCCCGATCGACTTCTTGTTGAATGAGATGGCGATGTATCGTCTCTCATCTTCTTCAACCCAGTGACGTGGTGGGAATCGTTCTAGTCCGAGATGTGCGAAGTCAGACTCAACGCGTCTAGTGATATTGCTTGCCTTGTCTTTTTGAGCAGACTGACATGCGGTTGAGTAACTTTTGAAGGGGTCCGGTAGCGCGTACTTTGACCTTCTTTCCTCACGGCGAGGTTGGATGCTATCTCGTTTTCTGTTCAGAATGGATGCGGTCGGTCGAATTATCAAGGCACTAGGTTGAGAGTGTCTCCCCCTATTCTTGTCGTTGCCGTTCAATATCAGATGCGGTCGATCGCTTCTCTGGGAGCTTGGAGACGATCTCCTCTCTTCTTGGAGAGGTTGGGAGGGAGCCATTGTGTTCGTGGAACTTATGGGCACACTGACAGCGATAAGTAGGCAGCTACAACGCGACCTGCTGCATCATTGATTGATTGGTTGGTATTGGTAATCATCCGTAGATCTGATGCACGGGGTTGATTGAAAGCTGCCTTTGCAGCACCATGCTGTTCATTTCCGCTATACAAACGTACAACGCTGCTAATCAGGGCCCGTGCCCGTGAAGTGTTCGGGACCGGTTGTCGAGGACTCTGGTAGAAAGCAGAATTCTAGAACGAATGTGGAACCATGGCACATGGAATACACACAGATGGTCTGGGTAATCAGAGAACATAGGAGTGATACATAGCGCACGCGTAGTGGCGCACATGTACTCATTTGAGCCATAATACCATGTCCCGAGTTGCAAGAGGCGCTCTTACTTTCTCTTCAAAACGCAACTATGGCCATGATTTTCACTTTCGTTGATTCATGACAATATCAAGTAAGTGGTCTCGGTGCTAATAGAAGCAATCCAAGATACCTAGGCTTATCAGTCCATGCAGCATGCACCTTCCCCCTCTTCGATCTCTCAAACGCCTTCATCACTCCATCAAGTCCACCATGCACCATTTTGTGCCTGATTCTCGCGACAGAAAGGGTTCGAATATCTTGGTGATTGCAGAGGGGCCGGAGCATGTGGCATCTTCCTCGATCGATGTAGTGTCCGTATATCGAACGTTTGAGCCCCCTGGGAGAAAATGAGACCAGAGACCCCCAAAATTATCGTGGAGAAGTGAAGTATCGGGACTGAGGATTCTCATGCCGAGCCTCGTTTCTTCACGTCCCAAAAGTTCAGTCCCGTGCAAACTCGCCTCAGGCTCCCAGTACTCCTCTGATTCGGAACCCGAGGCTTCCTCATCGATGTACATCTCATATCGTGTCTTTGCCTCGCTATCGACAAATATCAACTCTTCTTTGGTGACTGAGTTGGCAACGTCTTCAACGCTGACAATGCCATGGAGACCATCTATCTCAATCATTTCCACGTATAGATCATTTGCTACTGTAGCATGACCGTTGATCCAGGCCCAATATAACGCTCTTCGATGTTGGATATCGTTCATGCCCTCCAGCGTGGCGCCCTTTTTGCGCAGATATGACACGATCGTTCTGTGCCCATTCTCGCACGCAGCTTCTAGAGCTGTTCTGCCTTTATATGCAGCAGGATCCGCGTTGATGTTCGCTCCTGAATCGACAAGCAGTTCAACAATCTCTTGGTTGCCGTTTGAGGCGGCCAGTTGAAGTGCGGTTCGGCCTTCTAGGATGGGTGCTGGTGTATTGATTACGGCACCAGATAGAATCAGCCTCCGAGTTATTGATATATTGTTGTATTTCACTGCGTATTCGAGCGGCGTCATCATACCACTTGTGTTGGCTGCGTGAACATTTGGTGAATTTGGTGGAGCACCCGCATCTAACAGTCGCTCAACTTCGACAAACTTCTCCGATTCAGCGGCCTGCTGTAGCGCAAAATGAAGCCGTTGTTGTACGTAGTATGGTCCCATGATGGCATCAATCTCGTCAGTTTGCAGCCCGTGATCTAGGAGAAAGGTTCTGAGTTCGAGATTGCCAGAGCAAATTGCAGAGGCGTAGGCGGCACTGATCTGTCTTCTCGAAGCAAGACGCTCTTCTTCTCCCGATTCATCATTCGTAGACAGAAGGAAAAGCTTAATGGTGGTCAAACAACCGATTGCAACTGCTCTTTCAAAAGGACTTTCCCAGGGGTCGAGTACATGGCTGTCATCGAAGTGTTCCAGCCCTGCGAAGGACGGGTCAATCTTGCCATACGGATCCGCGCCAGCGCGTAGTAACGCCCGGAGGATCTCACTCTGATGATTTCTGACCGCCAATATCAGCGCTCTAGTGCCATGTTGGGGCTGCAGCTGTCCCTCAGGCAAGGCTTTGTCGAGCAAAAGTCGATGAAATAATTCGAAATTTCCTTCCACGATTGCGTCGCCAAGAATGGCCATCCCATCCCACTTTGCAGACCCAGACTTTTTGGTCGGTATTTCGGTTCCATGACCATCAAGCATCTCCATTATACGCGTATTCCATCTCGCACGGGCTGATTCAGCTGCAGTGATGCTTGCAGAAAAGTAATGATCCCGCATTCCGTTGCGAACTCCATTGTGGTTCCGAGAGTAGGGGTAGCACCCTTGCCCTTCCCCTTCGTGGACAGCTTTGATGTCGGCACCAGCTTTTAGAAGCATTCTGATTATGGCTTCGTGGCCATTCCAGGCAGCCAACTGAATCGGGTAGACACGACAACAGTGATTCACATTCGCTCCTAAGTACAACAGCAAGCGCACAAGCGACTCTTTGTTGTCCCTGACGGCGAGATGTAAAGCTGTCATGCCTCGAATATCTTCCAAGGTCTTTTCAGCAGTCATGATCCCGTATGACTGAGCTTCGCTCGTCTCCAGTCCAAAAGCTATGCCATTTATGTCAATAAATGCGTCTCGAAGTTCGAGTACGAGCTTGAATGCGTGTTGATTGGAGGCAATTGCTGCTATGGCACTGCCATAACCCGAAGAATCGGTTGCATGTGGGCTGAGGCCTTTTTGGACGAGAAACCGGAAAAGACCAAGGTCTTCTAGAGTTGAAGCTGCTTCTAGAAACAACCATGGTGTCTGCTTCGCGGCGGATAAAAGCCTGGGTTGGTATTCAAACAGCAGAAGAATCAAGTCCATTCTGTCACGCAGTACCGCGTGACGCATTGCGCGTAGAAGCATCTCCTGGCGCTGTTGAGCAACGCTTGAGCCAAAGTGGAGTATTGTTTTGAAAATATTGTGGCTGATCGATCGGTTGCTTTCGGGATCAGCTATCATCCATTCTTGGTGTTGACCCATCTCTAAAACAACGTCCAAGATTGAGCCCGATATGCGACGTTTCGCTCCTGGGAGCTCTGCGCTCCAATCAGACGCACCATGTCGTAGCAAAAGGGCGATCATGTCCTCGCGACGATTATACACTGCAACGTGCAATGCTGTCATTTCTGTGTTGTTTATTTCTACGTGGTTCTGGTCGTTTGTCAAGTAAAGTTGCAATGTAACTTGTCCATGTGTTACGGCGTCCGCCCGTTGGCGCATTCGTGTATCTGGGTCAACACCAGCCTCAAGAAGGACTCGTACGAGCGATATGTTCCCATCCACGATAGCGGGAATAAGAAGTCGTTGGGCAAATGTATGTAGGGCAATAGACGCGAGCCCTCGGAGCTCCAAAAGAGACCGGAAAGCATGGAGGTCGGCTTCACGCTTAATCTTTTTGACCATTAGCATGACCGCCTTTTCGGTATGTACATGCTTCAGAATCATCTCCTGAAACAACGGATCCATCCACGACGAAGTGCTGGATATCTGACCAGTAGCTAGCGGAGACATCACACCAGCAGGATTGACTTGGCTTTCAGCAACGGATGCTGCCGAAAAAATGTCGCTGAACCACTTCAAAAGGTATGATTGGTTGAGATTGTGAACACGTCCCTTACTTTTGGGTGCGAAGGAACTGTCCAACGGTATCGCATCTTCGGGTAGGCTTTGGTGGAGTGGCTGGATTGAAGACGATTCGCATGACGTATGTGTTATAGACGTAATGACCTCCATGCTTTTTTCGTGTTGGGCTGATAGCAAAGACGCAAAGCCTGCAGGCAGAACCTGCATTTCTCTTGGGCTACTTGTCGTCTCATCTGGACTCACACTCGCAGTTGCATTGTCTGTATGCCCAGTATCGCGGACCGGCGATGTTGGTGGTGTCATCACTTTGACATCTGGTGGAGTCTTCGCACGAGACGCCCGTCCAGTTTCTAGTCGACGCACTCAGTGGCTACCTCGAATTCGGCGGTTTGACTTACGTTCGAGACATCGATCGAATGTCGTTTGACGGAGCTTTGTTTTCTGTTTCTTCAATCTTGTTTCCGAGATCAATGCACCACGAATGTATACTGCGGATGCTTTGGACAAACGTTGCCGCTCGGCCAGACGTGCGAAGACAAATTTCCACTCCTCGTCTCGAACATTCTTGTTGACTTTCCATTCCTTGAATTTTCGTTCATATTGTGGTTTCCTTTCGGTGATGAGCAAGCTCCTTTCCAAAATCCTGCCTGTCTACATACGTTCTGTGAAAGCCTCGGCTGGCCTCGATGCGCATAACTTCTGAGAGCGGCTTATCTTTCGTCTTGTACAAGTCCAGAATTTCTTCTCTACGCTGGACCCATTCATGTTCGTCTTCGATCTTTCGTTTTGGCATCTCGTTTGGAAGAAATTGTACTTCATGCTAAGCATCATCCCGAGCTCTTCGCGCATGATACACACGTCAATCGTCAGTCATGAAGAAGACGCAAAGACCGTTTACACGATCGTGCTGGACAAGAAATGAAGTGTAAAATATGTGCCCGCGCGCATGCGTACTGTCGTATGTAAAGGGAGCGAGTCGCGCGCAGCTGGATAAGGCTGAGACATACTTAGGCACCTGCTGTGGATGTCATTGGTCGCTTCCTGAATCTTTGATCAGGGGTGGACCGCCCGCTTCACGATCGAGGCTGTGCAACGCCGCACCCTGACAACATTGGTCAATTCCGGAATCTTTGGACATGGATGCAGAGACGCGCACCCCAGGAGCTGAGATTGTATAGCTTGCGATCACGGTCTAAAGCTTATTGGAGATTCCCGAAATCTGCTTTGTGGCTCGATTCGGCGTTCCGAGCAACCCGACAGAGGATGACATACATTTCTAAGCCACTCTCATGTTCGAGGCGGGTAAGTTTCGCAATGACAGCGATTGGTACGTTCCCGGATCTTTGTTGATGTGGCAATGTGAGAACGTCGTCGATGCCGGCGTACCACTGCCACAAGTAGATTTTACACCGCAGCAGGCGACCTGTCTACGTTCTCGCCTCCTCCAGAATGTGGCCTGTTCTCTATTGGATAGTCTCGAAATCTTCCTTACTGCGAGCCTCATGATGTTCTGTGACCAGACACACTGTCCTCACTATATATCCTCAATTTGACTCTGCGTCCATCGAGCTATCCTAATCTCGAGTCTGATCAAGAAACGGTTGTTCCATCAAGTCATACATTCGCTGCAAGCAAGTTTACCCATCAACGCTATGGCACTCGACACACAAAGCATCATCGCCATCGTTGCAGTCGTCATCACCTGCCCACCGACATGTTTGCTACTGTACAAACTCCTACAACGCTATCGCAAGGATCAAACTGAACGTGAGCATATACCAACGCCAGATGCCTGCATTACGTACTGAATACTAGCAGAACCTCTACTGCCAAGCCATTCGCAGGGCTCAAACACGATACCAATCAACATGCTTCGCCGCCAGCATACCAGAATACTTCTCACGAGCACAGCCATGATACATCCTAACGGGCGAACCAGCTATTTTGGCTCATACGCCCACGAACTCGCCGAGACCTGCTTCGGTCATGACCAAAGCTTCGATAATCTGCCGAGCGAGCTCTCCTTCGTCACGGCTGGCAGCAGAGTGTCCTCCTTATCGTGATCACTGGAACACTCTCACTTTGACGTTTGGACATCCTGTTCTGCAAGAGTTTGAGGTGATCGGATGAGCAACTACAGTGTATTATCCACATGTATAATACTCTTCGCTTTACATGTTCTCATGCGTCTAATTCAATCACCCCTCGCACAGTCATCATCGCAGCCGGAGTTGAAGCTCGGTCTTCGGTTTGGTATGGAGCATCCATATGGTGCTTTTCGATGAGATGGCGGGAGTGGAGGCTATACCCGACACTAGCGTGTATTCTTGCATGTGAAGGACAGACGATCGGTGAAGAAGGTGATAGCGGTGTGTGTGTGTGTGTAGGGGGGGGGGAGGTGGGCGGAGGTGGAGGAACAAAAGTCTGTAGTGTAGTTTGGGGTGGCAGACGGAGGTGGTGTACAAAATGCAAATCATTTCAAAGAACTAGTGGCATCATCATCTCCTTTAATATCCATATAGCCTGTCCCCTGGTGTACCTTTCGTACATGATCGGCCAACTTGTCCTTGCGAGGAAATGAGCGACCACCATCCATCTCGCTACGCTCACATCCTTCCACTTGACACCAGTGTGCAGGTATTGTGAGCGCATGTGTCCCTTCGTAATGTCTGCGGAGGTCGAACCAGCGCCCGAAGGTCTTATGGCTGCAGCCAGGATCGCTGCACTTGAAGACAAAGCTCCCAGACTCTCCGCAGTAGTGTACACTTCCTATTAGAGACAATGGGTCGCTGTTTTGCATCTCGGCCACAGCAGAGCGCGACATCATTTGACCAAAGACACTTCGGTCATTGCTATCCATTGTCAACGACGGTGTGAAATGTGTATCGCTTGATGTCGTCGAGGTGTTCGGTTGTTGGTACTGTAAGTCCACCGGCACCCAATTTTGAACAACACTAGAATACAAGTCAGCTATTAGGTCAGAGGAAAATGAATGGCTATACATACTCGATATCTTCAAAGGAGATGTTGTAGTTGGCCATCATGAGGCATGTATCGATCGGTGCAGGAATATAGGTGTCCAAATTGGACGCATACATCGAGCCCGCGGTCGTGTTGCAGTCGTGTACTCTACCTGAACAGTGCTCAAAATCGGTGCAAAGTGTTATGTTGAAAGCCCCGGGGTGCCGCGTTGGGCTTATTTGCGATGCGACGCTTCCGAGTGAGGGACTTGGAAGGCCTGGAAATGGTTGATCGACATATACTGAAAGGTCTAAGTCGAGATCAACATACAAATAAAGCAAGCATCCTATCAAAGGGAGCCATACCTGGAGCAATGTTTTCAAACTGCTCATCAGTGTAATTCATTTCACTGACTGGGTGATGAGAAAAAGGATCAGAAGTGTCACGAAGATCCATCAGCGAAAGTACGACGATTTTTGGTCGAGCGTTGAACTTCAAAAAGACTTGGTTCAGGCGATCTGTAAAAGCCGATGGGGGTTCCTTATAAGTAGGCAAAGTGCACTGGTGGTTGGATCGATCAAGCCAATGTCTAGAGGCACGCCTCCAGATGAACGACCTATGCGGCATATCAGCAGTCAATCGGACGCCATGCATTGTTTTCTTTGCCCTTCTGTAGCTTACCACCCAATGACAAATGGGACTTCATCTCATCCGTCTGAATACATTCGCAGTACCGTTTCATTGTTTCATGAAACCACACCAACTAGTCCCAATCGAGTTTCGCAAGTCACCACGCATCCTGCGTGCCTGCATTGCGGGCGGCATGGCAGCGTCATCCGCCAATGAAAGCCAATTTGTACTGTGCAGGCTGACCCAAAAGACGCCTCACACTTTCGCTGATGGCATTGGGAGAATCGTTACTAGTACGTATGCAGTGACACCGAGCGGTCCGCCTTATTACCGCAGTGGTGCTGCGCGGAGTGGTGGGCGGTCTGGGAGAGAACAGCTCCCCCGGAAACCTGCTCTCGCGCACATCGCTACCCCTCCGACTTTTTTCAGCGTCATTTGCCGCTAATTCCGCTCTGACGATCCCGCATACTCCAATCGTCCATAGCACAATTTCAGTGCGGATGGGCGCACAACATGTCTCGACTTTCCATGCACAACAATCTTCTAGGGACGAACGTTGCGCTGTACGATAGGCACGTTCACCCAGCCGATCTCGGCCTATCGCATTCTCCAGACGAGCTACTTCAAGAGCTCTACCAACGTTTCTGCGCGCGAAGAGCATGACAAAACCTACACGTCAGCGGAGGGCCCAAGTTGTGACGCATAGTGATGAGCCTCGCAAGTCAAGGCTTAGAGAACACAATGTGGATGAACGAGCACTTTGCGCACTGGGAGCAGAATATATACCACGTCGATGACCCTAAGGTCGCCCTCACTGTCCTCATGAAACAAAAGCAAGAGTAAGGAGAGCATGGAATTTCTGGTTTATGTCTTTACACACGCCTGTATTATCGACTTTCACGATAAGTCAATCGTCGTCAGGCTTTGGAGAACGCAACATAGACAAATGATCGCTTTCTCCACCGCAGGGCCTTCGAATCGAACCAGAATGAAGTCCTGTGATATATTTTCTAATGCATCTGCTAACTCGAAATTGTATCCCAAATTGTATCCCGTTCAAACTTGAAGCTATGATGGAGCCTCCCCGCCAAGTTGTTGTCGACAAGTTCACCTCAATCGTTTACATGTTGACCTTCATCTATCTGGCATATCATATGATACCGCTATTCTATGAACCTGGCCCAACTCTCACAAAAATCCAAGTAACACTCTCATGGCCCCAGATCTTTCCGCTATCAACGACACACGCGACCAAATCATGACCACGCAGTACCTTTCATCGAAAAGCATAGTCTCAGAATCAATGCCTTGACTTGCACTTACTTCGTGTACGACATGACGCCCTAGTTCCCCTGGCCTACTCCAACCCTCACAGAAAACATGATCGCAAAACTTACATGTTAGCCTCCATCTTTGTCGCGTA
>AJMS01009893.1:0-11334 GCA_000263175.2 Phaeosphaeriaceae sp. UM 1110
TGCACCGTTCACATGCCCCTCCTGGTGATGCGCTCACATCGCACTTGATCTTTAAGCGGTGGCACTCTTCGCAGGCGCGAGATCGTTTTCGGATGCTGTTATTCCTGCTAGGTACGGACATAGGTAAAAATGAATTGCAAAGGTGTTCGCACACTTGTAGTCTCCTGCTTTCATCAATGGAGGCGAGAAGGGCATCCTGGCATTCTGAGCAGCCTCGCACAGCCTCGAAGTCTCAGCCAATAACGAAACAGGACGTTTCTGGTCCCTGTCTAGCCCGGCTTCCACGGCTTCCAGGGCTTCCACGTGATGGCTCTCAGCCATGCCCCTGCATAATGTAATAGTCATTGATTAGATGAAATCGCCAATTTCGTAGTGGGCAGCATTCGAATCCTGGAATCAGGATTTGAGTTGTGCTTGGCAATGGAAGTTTCAACCAGAGAACATTGGGCTGGCACCTGCAGGGCGTGACCACTGGGCATTAGCGCTTATGCTAAGCCACAAAATCATACATCACCGAGGTATGCATTAAGAACTCGTAGAATTACACTTCTCCTCAGAAACACCGAGTTGCTCGCCTGAACGAACGTCAAGATGACTACGACAAGAATCAAAACTGGACTGGAATCTGTTCTAGGAGATCGCGGGCCCTCACAGCCTCTCGGTGAAATAGTAAAGGTCATCATTCTATCATCATGTCCTCCACCGAGACGATATTGACATGACAACGTTTTCATTCCTTGTTTAGGCTGATGGTCTTTCACGTCTACTGCATCCACAATCGCAAAGCATCCACCCGAAAGTAGTAAGCCTGAATTCATCGTATGCAGTCATCTCAAGCAGATGAAATATCTGAGCAGCTTCTTTTCGATATTTTATGCTTATTAGCATAGTCACACGCTCTTGCCATCCATTGGCTGCTGTCTTCCATGCTTCGCTCTACGTCAATTACCAGAAACTTGAACATACGTGAACAACGCAAAAGAGTATGATCACAACACCACAAAAAACACTTTTAATCCTCCGTGTTCTTTTTAGTTCCTCTCTCTCTTGTTCTACCTCGTCGCCTATGTCCCTTGTCTCATCTTATCCAACCCTTCCTTACTACTCATCGTCCGTGTATCATTGTCCCCGAACGCGCTCTTCCTACCCAGGTACGCTTCCTCATACCACCTGTTCGCCATCTTGCGCTCCTCCAGACACCCCAGCACCCCCGCATACCGATGCGCAGCCCAGTAATAACCGACCTTATATCCATCACCCGTGCAGTGATTGTACTCGTCCCGAGCAATCTGCTTATACAATGCGCGGGCAGCTGCATAGTCCTCGCCAGCTTTAGTCTGCTCGTGCACGTGATAAGCTACGAGAAGAGGATCGGTTGTCATGCGCAGCGTGCGACCAATGGGTGATTCATAGCAAACATGAAGCCTTTTGCGGGCGCGCTTGTCCACAATGTCGGCTATGACTACGCGCTTCCAAGTATTGGGGTCGTGTAGTAAGGCTGATGGAGTAATGAGTTGAGGCTGTTCATCCAGGAAAGGTAAGAAGTCATACATACGTTGCATGTCGACACGTGCACGAAGGGATAAGTCTCTCTTGTTGTACTCTGCAGGGAGGCTAGCTACTGTTCAGGGACTCATACAATCTCTTACTACTCGGCGTAGCATACTCACATCGTGTACTGGGTCAGAGTGGGTGGCGCAGGGGATTCTTGAACCCACTGCGCTTCTTCGGCCAATCCTTCGGGGGTCAGGGATATGTACGGCTGGTAATAGCTCATTTTCTCCACGCAGTCACGAATAGATCGCGCTTCCTTTCTGATGTATGCTCTCGTGTCGGCTGCCATGGTTTCCTCGGCCTCGAAGGCCGCCAGGTCCACACCCTGCATACCTTGATCGACGTTGAATCGATAGTACGCATTGGTACCTAAGTCTTCGAAATCGTACGTTAGCTCGAAATGGGTTCGCTCAGATGCAGTAACAATCTCCTTCATCTGCATGATCACGTCGTAGGGCAGGCCGATCCTGTTCCCTATTTTCTTTGCCCACTCCTTGTAGGCGCTTTGAGACTTTGGCCGAAAGGTTTCCGGGATACCAGTCCCAATGGACAGGAATATTCCGATATCTGCTCGCCGATATCGCCCTCCGGGCTTTGGCAAATTCATGGCTTCCATGAGTAGTGCCCGACCAGGATTATTGTAGCCTAAGCCAGCATCTATCCATTCTGTAGGTGGACTACCGAACGTTATTGGTTCGAAAAAAGTTGCTGCAGCAGAGGTCGCTCGTGCTGCTTGCCAGATGGTACAGTCGACTTCTTCGCCAGATTCGTACGTGCGCAAGATTGGCACTGTACACTCCGAAGCGTGCTTATTCTGGAGGCTAGTTACGAATCTGTTTCCCAGTGAGTATTTATGTTGCGAATCTCAATCTAGACATTCATACGTACGTTTTGCATGCATTCTCTCTTGGGTCGAGCAGTGGAGCATCGCTATGATTGTCTCCCTGGTATTCACTGATAGTCCGTTTGAGGATTGCCTCCAAATTCGATGCCGAGAACTTGTACTCTCCAGAGAGAGGATCCGAGAATATCTCTCGACTTAGTGCCTGATATTCCTTGATACAGTCATCCACTGACATGCGCATCCGACCCAACATCAACGCAATGATACTGTGACATGGTCAACTATTTGCACATAAGTCTCTGCGATTTCCTTACCCGCCAGTACTGGTGCCGCCTATCAGATCGAAGTAGTCACAAGGTTGAAGCTCGACGCCACGCCTGCCTTGCTTAAGGCTGATTTCACGCATGATGTGTTTGAGTATGAGCAGACTAGACAGTCCACGGACACCTCCTCCGTCTGCAATGTCAAATTAGCAGCATGAACTTTTCGCGCACACAACTGCAACTTGAAGCCTACCAAGGCTGAGAACTCTCAAAGTTCCCGTCGGCACGTTGTCATTGGAAGGAGACATGTCAAGATTGACGATGCGAGACTTCTTCAGAATTCCTACACTTCAGTGGCAATGATAGATGTTATGATATTGTCATTCATGTGTGAAGTGCGTCTCGTGCTGGCGATGATAAAAGAGAAGGTTCATTCCCGCCAGGCTGTACATGAGTATGCAGATGCGGGGCATGATGCGCGAGCGACAAAGATGTGCGAAGGCTATTTCGTCTGTTCGTCGCTATTGGCATCCCACACGCCACATGCCAGATTGGGCGCCGGTGAGCATGCAGGTAAGCGCCCAGCACACCTCCAACAGCCACAGTTCACCCTATCAGATGTTTGAAAATGCCAGTACCGTTGATGTTGGCACTATTGGTTCGAGGTAAGTGAGAAAATTCGCAATATTTCTGCGCCTCAATGCTATCGGCAGAGTTCGATGAACTTTGCCTTTCTTTTGTTCCCGACAAGCGTGCTGGTAATTTGACCTGTAGTAGTCAGCAAGGAAGTCTGCAGCCAGGTATAAACATACTGGTGATGCAGAATGTTGCTTCAAAGACGAGTCCTGGCGTATCTGACTTCTCAAGGCTTCTGCCGACGATGGCAACCAAGCAGCGGGGTTTTTCTGTCCTTTCTTTTTTTGATCTCCTGTTGCTCTCTTCTGATTCTCCTTCCTCCCTTGTTTTGACGATGAGTTTTCTTTTCGTGGGTTGGCTTTCTTGTTGCCCTGATGTCTCGGAGTCAAAACCTTGCTGGCTTTGGGACGTGCTGCGGTGCTCGTGTTAACACTCTGCAGCGACTGCGCATCTGTACTCAGGGTTCGTTTGCGGACTTGCTCGGCCAGTTGCTTGCTCCTTTGCATCGCATCCTGCTGGAGTGCAAGCGTTTCAAGTAGTTGGGTCCCGGCTGCCCGAAGTGTATCTAATTGGAGCTTGAACGTGAACCATAGTGCGATTGTGTTTAAAATCTGCATGCTGTCGACAACGACATATTCTTGAGGCTGATCAGTATCGTCGGAGATATCGAGAAGGGCCTGTCTTGCTGTTTTGAGGCTCTTGGGCACAAGCGATTGCAATTCCAAAAGGAACGGTGACGTGGTGGTGCCTGCCTTTCCTACCATATCCTCCACCAGCGTTGTGACCTTTGATCCACGATATCGTCTTCGATATGTCCCGATCTCTTTAGCAATGCTGACAAGCTCTTGCTCCAGGAAAGAGTGCGATCCGCTCCTGGAACTGCGGCCCCTCTCGAAGTCTTTCAGCTTATCGAATTCTCGCTTCATGGCTGATAGCCACTCCTTTGCTGTCGTGGACTTGGTCATTATTGTATATATTTGCGATTACCAGTCAATAGATGCTTCGAAAGGGAGGAAGAGATACATCTTCTGCTCTTCAAAGCACGGCTGAAGATGCATGAGAGCTTAGATAATCACGGCCCAACTCGGGCTAGTGCTTAAGCCCACGGGTGAGAAGACTGACAGTGCTTTGACATGTGCCTATCACACTGTGTACTTTAAATTGATATGTTGACTTCGAGCTATCTCAGTCAATGATTCCGCCATACTTTGATCTGCTTACATGAGGTCACATAATTCCTAATCGCGGTTACTTCAGAGTAATTGTAGACCGCACCCACTTGCATGGTCATATTCTCATGATTCCAACATTAAATCCTTTCTCAGAGGATCCCGGCTTCAATTGTCGTCCAGCCTTCCCATAAACTCCTGCGTCTGCATTTCGTTGAACAGCTTTGTTGCTTGTCGTCCAGCACGTTCCTCTGCTCCAAGTGTGCTCACCTGGCGCGCTGTCCTTTGGCATCTGTGCCTTGGAGCGGGATTCATATGATAGCGGCACTGTTTCTGTGCTTATGTCACCCATCTGGTGACAGTGATTGCTTTCACTCATTGGTTCTCGTCCACAATAACCTCGACACGCCACATCCCTCAGCTGCTGCCGGTACTGGTGTGCATGGGCATTGATGGCGTGTGTGCCATGCCAGTCCCAGGTGTCCCGCTGTTGGGACCTTGACGCTTCTTCTCTTTCTTCGCCCATCGCACTGCATTTTTGTTAGCATGCTCCACCAGAACTCTACAGGAGCCGACCTACATCCGCAAGCATTGCAAAGAGTCTTTGGCCCATTTGGACCTTTCCGCCATTCGGGAGAATCCAAGGTGCCACAATCAGTGCACACGTATTCATCTGCAATTTTGAGCTTCTTCTTTTTGTCCGAAGACGTCCTGCCGTCTCTGTCCAGTGATATCTGAATGCCAGCATCGCCACGGATCAGGTGTGGACTTGCATCACCAGTGCTGATGCCCTGCGAACGCTCTCCATCGCGATAGCGCAGCCCAGTGAGCATTTCAATTGTCTCCAGGTGATTTGCGCCTTCGTATCTAGCCATCTTGTCGTTGATGCTGTCTTGTTTGGTGGCGGCCAGCGCCTCGTCTAAATTCTGCCGTGTCAGGGCCGTGTTGGAGATGACAGGCTTCGCGGGCGGTGGCATCTGCGCATACGATGCAGCGTCACTGGGGGACATGTTCGCGGCGGGTTGTGTCTCGGACACGGAAGCACCTTCCGTCTTCTTTGCCCACTCGTCATTCTCGTCCTGCTCCTCGCGCTTGAGCTCAGCTATCCGCTTCGTCAGACGCTCATTCTCAATCTTATGCTCCAGAAAGGAGTCGAGCAGGGCAGCGTTCTTGGTGGGATACGGGCGCGCCATGAGGAAGAAGCCACGGCAGTTGAGGGCGGTTGGCGGTGCGAAGGAGCTCGGGTCGCTGCTCAGATGCGGATGGCCGTGAGACTCGAAGATCAGCCACGACTCGTCCAGCTTGCGGAAGCGATAGAAGAAGCGCAGAGGGTTGCCGGATGCTATAGACTCGTTGAACTCTTTCACGAAGATGCCAATGTCGTCGGGGTGAATGAACTCATTGATAAAGCGGCCTATCAGTTGTGAGGGGTCCCAGCCCGTCAACGGCTTGCACGAGGGCGACATGTACAGAATGCGCCCGTCGGGGGTGAGAATGTGCAGCAGGTCGCGCAGCTCCTCGAGCACGCGCTGCGACCAGTTACGCCGCTTGGTGAACTCGGTCAGCGTGCTCCCACTCGGGTTCATACTCGGAGCGCCAAAGCCCGTGGGCAGCGGTCCGGCACCGGCACCCGTCATGTTGATTTCCTGTGCCATGGAGTAGCCGCCCGCGTCGCTCGCAGTGCTACTTGCAGCGACGTCGGGCTGCAGCTGCGGGTGGGTGAAGGCGGCGAAGCCGGCGGCGTTGTTCTGGTCGGCGCCGTCGAGCGACAGGCTCATGTCCATGTCCATGTCCACACTCATGTCCATGATGGGCATGCCGCTGAGGTCGATTTGGCTCTGTTGCGGGTGCATGCCGTTCAGGCCCATCTGCAGTGACACACTTTCAATACATGGGGACAAGCGGACGACCCCTGGTCACCTGGTGGGGGCACAACGAACCTCTCCTTGGTACATGGCCATGGCGACGGCTGTCAGATGCAGTCCGCGTCAGGGCGGGCACCACTGCGATTTCTGTAATCGTACCCTTTGTAGCGGATTTCTAGGAGCAGGGGAAGCAGTGTATGGGCGCGGCATGAAGAACCGACCGATAAACATCTCTGCTAGCCCAAATGCACATATGCCGCCAGCAAGTCTAGGACGTCATCCGCGCACGCCTCAACTTGCCCATCCCATGCTGCAAATTGCAAATTGCTTTGTGCTGGTAGGGCCGGGGATTAGCCGGGCTCACGTGATGGCGTGAGCTAGCGTTACGCGCTCGGGCAGCAGCACACGCGTCGGACATCAGCCTTCATCGACGCGGACTGCAGGCCATCCACTGCATCAAAAAGAGAAGGACTCAACTCAACCACATAGGCAAAGCATAAGGAAGTCGAAAAGAAGGAGAAGGAAGCCCGCCAGCGCGCGGCACCACCCACCATGTCGAAAATCGACCGGATGCAGATCCAGGGCATCCGCTCCTTCGGCACGGCAGAAGCGCAGGTCATCCACTTCAATGCACCGCTCACCCTCATTGTCGGCTGGAATGGCTCCGGCAAAACGACGATTATCGAGAGTCTGCGCTATGCCACTACCGGTGATCTGCCACCAAACAGCAAGACCGGAGGTGCCTTCATTCACGACCCCAAGCTCGTCGACGAGACCGAAGTCATGGGCCAAGTCAAGCTCTCGTTCCGATCCACCTCAGGCGTGCGCATGGTTTCGAGCCGAAGGCTCCAGGCGACCGTCAAGAAGACCGGCCGCACCCAGAAGACGCTCGAGGGTGCCCTTGTCATGTACAAGGACAGCGAGCGGCATTCCATCTCGACTCGCGTGGCCGAGCTCGACCAGCTCATCCCGCAGTACCTGGGTGTCCCCAAGGCTATCCTCGACAACGTCATTTTCTGCCATCAGGAAGACAGCCTGTGGCCGCTGAGCGAGGCGTCCAAGCTCAAGATCAAATTTGACGAAATCTTCGAGGCTCTAAAGTACACCAAGGCAATCGAAAACATCAAGACGATCCGGAAGGAGCGCAACATTGAGCTCGGTCAGCTCAAGATCCTGGACACCAACGCCAAAGAGGACAGCACGCGTGCTGAAACAAGCGAGAAGCGTCAGGGCAAGCTGTATGACGAAATCGACGCGCTCAGGAACGACTATTCCAAAGTCGATGCCGAGTGCGCTGACGCGCAACAGAAGGCCCATGATGCATACAATCAAGCTGCGCGGTACATGCAAACCATCAATGAGCTCGAGAATAAGCGCACCACGTTCGCTGCCAACAAGGAGAGCGTCATCTCGCTTGAGGACAACCTGACACACATGGCTGAGTCAGATGCTGAGCTGCAGTCGATGCTTGACCAGTACGAAGAACGCGTAGAGGCATATGGAACCCAGAATGACAAGCATAAACAAGAATACAAGGACCTCAAAGACGCGATGGAGGACACGCGACAGGCATTTGGCGCAAAGCAGAGCGAGATTGGGAAGTTCGAAGCCCAGAAAGAGCAGTACGATCGTCAAATCAGCCAGCGCGAGACGCTGATCAAAGAAGCTGCAAAGCGTCACGGGATCCGAGGCTATGACTACGATGTGACGGAGAAGCAAGTTGCTGACTTCCAGCATGTTCTCAGCAAGATGTCTCGAGACCAGAACAAGGCACTCGACCGCGCGCGAGACGAGTCACAGCGTGAACTACGCGAGGCACAGGACAGCCTCAACCAGCTCACTACCCGCAAATCCGGCCTAGCACAATCTAAGGATGCTGCTCGTTCACACATCACGAATAATGACAAGCGCATCACAGAGCTGCAACAATCGATGAACAAGATCACGGCAGACGAGGGCAGTGAAGCCATTCTGCAGGATAAGCAGCGCGATATCGAAAAACGTCTGCAGAACGCAAGTTCGACAGCTGCCTCCGAGCAGTACGATGTGCGCTTCCAACAAGCTTCCGACAATGTGCGGGCTCTGGAGAGCAAAAAGGAGCAGCTGACCAATGAGCTTGGTGAAGCCACCAGGCAAGCTAAGGAGTCTGCTTCAATTGACTATGCGCGAAATGAATTGCAGACAGCTCAACACAGCCTCGCCACCATGAAGAAGGTTCACAGTGAACGCATTTCTGAGCTGATCGACTCGGACTGGGAGCCCGCGTCGCTAGAAGCCTCATACCAACAAGTGCTAGCTGAGAAGGCTGGCAATGTGAAGGAGGCTAGCTCACGTCGTGACATTCTACAGTCCAAGCTTGATCAGATCAACTTCCAAATGTCTAGCATGGAGTCCCAGTCGAAGAAGAAATGTTCCGAGCTCCAGCAGTACGAGAAGACGGTATGTGAGGCCATTCAAAAGGACGACATTACCGATTTCGAGGAGACGCTTCAGCAACTAGAGGAGGACTACGAAGGCGTTTCTACCGATAATGCCAAGTTTACCGCACAAGTCGAGTACATGAAGTCATGCCTCAAGGTAGCCAATGACCACAACGTCTGCCGCCTTTGCTCACGAGAGTTGCACGATGATCGCTCCCAGAATTTTACCACCGCTGGGTTCTTGTCAAAGCTCGAGGATATCATCCAGAAGGCAGAGAAGAACATGAAGGTTGACAATCCTGAAGAGCTTCTTGCCGAGCTTGAAGTGGCTCGAAATGCAAAGCCTAGCTACGAGCTTGCCGTTAGACTGCGTGATACTGAGATGCCAGCGTTACAGACTGATCTCTCGAAGCTTGCATCAGAGCGCGATACTATCAACAAGCAGCTCGAGAACCAAGACAACATCGTCCATGACTTGAACGCTGCCAAGCAAGAGGTTGAGTCCATGTCGAAGGAGGTTCGAAACATCGTCGGATACTTCGACAAAGTGCGTGGCCTTGAGGATCAGATCAAAGACCTAGCTCAGAAGCAAAAGTCTGCTGGCCTGTCTCGTGGCATAGATGCCGTGCAAGTTGATCTGAAGAGAATCACAGATGAGAACCGCAATGCTCGTGCTGCACTTGATGAACTCACGGCTGCTCGCGACAAGTCCCGTAATCTCATCACGAGCCTTGAAATCAGTGTACGCGACATCAATGCTGAATTGAGCAGCGCGCAGTCGAATTTGAAGGAGAAGCGAGCGTTTGCAGCTCGCATCGATGAGTTCAGGTCCGAGAACAACAAGCAGCGAGAATCGGTCCGAAATTTCGACAGGCAGATTGACGAGCTTGCTCCAGAAATCGAGCAGCTACAGTACAAGTACGAAGATGTAAGTCGTCGAGGCAACGAGCGCGTGCAGCGTGTGCACGATGAAGCAGCCAAGCTCTCAGACAGCCTCCGCCAGCTCAACCAAGCAGACGAGGACATCAAGGCGTATGTCGATCGCGGTGGTCCCGATCAGCTTGCACGTACGCATCGCGAGATTGAGAACCTTCAGGGCGAGCTTGATCAAGTCGAAAACGAGATGGTGGCTATCATGCGCAAGATCAAGAAGATTGAAGATACTCTGCGGGATACGGAAATGACGAAGCGCTCGATCGGCGACAACCTACGTTATCGCAAAGCCAAACGTGCCCTCGAGACTCTCCAAGTGGACATCGAGAAGCTTGAGTCTCATGGCGCGGAGCGTGATCGGGACCACTTCAACCGCGAGGCTGCACATTGGGACGCTCAGTACCACTCCCTCAACACCTCCAAGACGAGCATAGAGCGCGACATGAAGAATAAGGACGATCAACTCACCGAACTCATGGACGAGTACAAGGAAATTTACCAGAACGCTGCCGATAATTACCGCAGAGCGCACATCAAGCTCATCACGGTTCAAGCCGCCATCGAAGACCTCGGCCGCTATGCCAATGCTCTCGACAAAGCCATCATGCAGTACCACACGCTGAAGATGGAGGAGATTAACCGCATCATCGCCGAGCTCTGGCGCAACGCCTATCAAGGCACGGACGTCGACTCCATCCGCATCGCCTCGGATTCTGACGGCAAAGGCAATCGCCAGTACAACTATCGCGTTGTTCTGTCCAAGGGAGGCACGGAAATGGACATGCGCGGCCGCTGCTCCGCCGGTCAGAAGGTGCTTGCATGCCTTGTCATTCGTCTCGCACTCGCAGAGTGTTTCGGCACGAACTGTGGTCTTATCGCGCTGGATGAGCCTACAACGAACCTCGACCAGCAGAACATCACAGGCTTGGCAGAGAGCTTGAATCAGATCATTAATGTGCGCCGCAAGCAGGCGAACTTCCAGCTCTTGGTCATCACGCACGACGAGGCGTTCTTGCGCGCGATGAACTGCGCAGACTACACGGATTCATATTGGCGTGTGGATCGGGATCCGCATCAGAAGAGTCGGATTCGGAGGCAGAATATTTCTGAGGTTGATGTGTAAGGATGTACTAGGTGAGAGAAGAGAAGCCTTGTGAGCATTTTCAAGGAGTTTAGAGATAGTTAATGAGATTGGCATATGACATGGGACCAAGCGCGGAGTTATGGAAAACGTAATTGACATGTTCGAGACACGTACATGAATAATCGACCGAAATATCTTCCTCCATAATCCATCCAAGGAGATTTTATCCGGAGCTTCGTGACTAGATTCATATATGCAAAATACTGTCAACATCCCCTCTCAACCAACGAAGCAGGTCTAGATCTCGCCGCATACGGTTACACATCCCACCCCATCTCCCTCCATCCTACACTCACTCCCTACTTCAATCCCGCGTCCCAAACAGTTCGCATACCTCGCCTCGCATCTCCCACACGATACGATACGATCTCGTTCGCTCGGCACATTTGTCCGACGCCAACGTCTTAGTTCGCCTTGGTCCTGTATGTCCCGTGTATTTGCATCGGATAATGCACATGGGACCAGGATGGCGATGTACGTAAGAACTAGGAATAAGCGATGGAGGG
>AJMS01009892.1:0-11319 GCA_000263175.2 Phaeosphaeriaceae sp. UM 1110
GTGTAAGTACGTGTGGTCGACGGAATAGCGGAGAATCGACTGTCGAATACACACAAAACGTTCCATGTCATCCGGCACAAGCATGCGTACAAGGACCCCACAGCTTCGCTCAACCTTCTAGTAAAGAGATATGAGGCCGCGTGGTCCCCGATCTTTCGAGGGATCACGTACTCAGATGCCATCTTCATTGCGTCTTGAGCATAGCGGTTCAGGCAGAAACGGGATCTCGAGACCAAGATGCATGGCACAATCATATGGCAAAACCCCAAGGATTGTTCGGCATTTTGAAGCAACATGAGTCAAGATCCGGGTACATGTCCGAAACTGGGTGGGGGATTAGATTCGACATATGTCATAGTCCCGAACTTAGCGTGTTTGTCTCACCCGCTAGCATCGCCCCCTTCGCTTGTTCTGGGCGATTCCGCCAGAGCCCGCAGATGGCCGCGGTCATATCGCGACGTCGCGACTTCACGAAGGACTTCTTCGCGTCCTTCATGAATGGACTGGAAGCAGGGGGTCTATAGGTATCCCTTAACGTTCACTGCGTGGTGTAGAACAACCAAATATCAGAGATCATCTTGCACTGGATGACCACGCATAAGCTGTGACTCGAGCTCGATGATCACTGCGATAGCGATCATTTCCGCGGACCTTCTCAAACAATTGAACCCGTTTGCAATATTATCTTGAGGGGGAAGGCATCAATGGACAGGAGAGGACGTTGGCAGCGGCCTCCAGCCAGGCACAAATTAGATACGGGCGCCTGACCATTCAGACATGGTGCCCACCTGGCCGACAAAAAGCTGAACTTGCTTGCGCACTGTACTGGCCATGGCCCCAGGAAGTCGAGGGTGAGCCTTACGACCTTAAGACCGGCCTGTCACAGACTGAGTCCGATTTGTCTGTGACACAAAAATTTGCCGCGTCACCCCGTCTTTGCGATAGCCAGATGATCTCTCTCAAAGTTCAACGAGGAGTACTACAATGCATTATTTACACGCTCTACACAATCAATTTCGCCGTCAGTCTCTACAGGATCATTCGATTGAATTCACTCATCCTGCGGGGCCGCATGAGTTCTCGCCTGGTTGAGCTGGTCTTCATGCCAACAATCACAACAAGATCTGGTTTAACAAGTGACATTGGTGGCCTGAATTGATGCACAGCTGTGAATAGCTGTAAGGATACACACGTCTATTTCAGACGAGTGGACCAAGCTACGGCTCTGAGAGCAGCGTGGATGGATCCAGATGTTCATCTTCTCTTAGACTAGGTCGGTGCAGACATGAGATGGCACCTAGCACGACTCAGATATGCCTGTGAGAGTATGTTTGCTGATGTTTGTTCAGATGGTAGCAAACCAACAGCCCCCCACAATCGAAGCATCAGCCTTGCGTCAGTCCGCTCGCCCGACGCAAGGCAGTATACCTTCTTTCAGTTCTTCTGTCTAGTCCGTTGAAGCCTTCATCCCTCAAGAAACCAAAAGCAGGCTTATAAAATACACGACCAGATTCATGGCCATACGCAAAGCTGTCTCCAAATCACAGGCCACCATATGATTGTCGCATGCACCCGAGCCAGTGGCCCTGCTGATGCTACGTCCAGAACGAGGGAGTGCACATAACCATGTCAAAAACTGTTATTCCACCCTCGCAACTTCGTCTCGGCGGCTGTTGCTTCGATTGAGGGGGGCTGTTGGTTTGCTACTATCTGAACAAACATCAGCAAACATACTCTCACAGGCAAATCTGAGTCGTGCTAGGTGCCATCTCATGTCTGCACCGACCTAGTCTACTCATCTTGTCGAGTGTTCCGAGAAGGATAGAAGACGGCCGACTGTATCTGGCCTGCAGGCCAGATATGCTCGGGCGGCTCACGACCTGCTATTCAGACACGGGGGATTTCGCGACTCTATTGAAGTGTCATGGGAGCTCCTGGTGTCACCAATCTATTTAAGAATGCAGGTCTCAAGCCCTCACTTCTTGATGCACAGGTTGGCATTATCCCGTTGGAAGTGTCGTTTCACATGGCCAAAGATTGGATGTTCACTCTACATACCACATCAGACGATCGTATACCTCACTTCGAGCCGCAATCTCGCTGCTGGATGCCATGACCTCCGCAAGGAACCCGGTCCTGTGCCCGAGATCGCCATCACTGAGAGATACGACCAGCACTATTGTAAATTGAAAAATCTGGTGCAGGGTGATGAGTTTCATTGACCCAAACGTCAGTTTTGGGCTTGTACGAGGGTTACCAAAGATTATAGTCAAACCAATGTCGATCTAAGGGCAAAGATGGCAGACAAGGCCGTGAGGATGTCCCATCCAGGTCACAGAGTTCGGGTGAAATCTGACCGCTCCCGTGACCAGAAACCTTCTTAAGTCAATATTGTAAAGTCGGCTGTCTAGCTGTTCAGAACTCCCCTAACATGGAACCATCTTTGAATCGCGTCATCAATGTACAGGACAATGCGTTGACATGCTCCTACACGAAAGCAATCCGCACCTGCACGTCAGCACTGATGTGATACAGTAGCTGGGCACTTGTAAGTCGCTTTCGAGTGGAATTTGGGATATCTAAAGTGCCCTGTTGTCTGCCAGGCTACTACATGCCGAGATCAGACGACTCTTTGAATGCTGCTATCAGGATCCGAGGATTTTCCTTCATCTCAAATGACAATAACCTAGTGTGATCCACCAGAGACCCAAGATAGATGATATTCAAAAGCGGGGTCCTCAAAACAGCCGATTGAAACAGTTAAATGCTAGCAACAATGTGTAGCCATGTAAGTCTAATACTCCCCTCCATCAGTGCTCGTGGACTACACCCCGAATGTGCATGCATGCGCGACATCGCCACCTTTTCGCCTTGAAGCAAAAAGAATAATAGCTCTTCAAACAAGATATTGGACGCGCCGCGACTCGAACGCGGGTCTCAACATTCGACACAAGCCCCATACGGTGGACGGCGCCCTCTGGGAGGACACGATGGTCGAGACGATCGGCTCCCAGAACACTGTTGTCGCCTCGTTCCGGAAATACATCGCACTTGAGGACGTGAGCACTTTTCCACTAAGCTACGCGCCCTTAGTTGTTGTTGTTAAGTTGCAGTTGAAGTAATTGTATTATATATGGGACATGGCAAAGCCGGCGTCTGATATCGGTGTAAGCGAAAGGCCATACTCAAACATACCAGAAGGTAATGACACTCTCTCACAACCTTGAGCCTTCAACATTGACAGTTCTTATTGTTCTACTGACACACTGGCGCTATCATACCATGATATCCAACAGTACTCGACCTTTCACTGCATACAACATTGCTCACTCCCTCACAACCACGACCACCCCGACATCGAAATTCTCCCCATAGATTGCCTCAGATCGTGCTATATTGCGGACCATAGACCGTTCAATAACATGAATGCGTCAATCAATTTACAAGGCGAAGATAGCAAGAAGTCCGGCAAGACCAGCGCTGGCAAGACGAGCAGTGTTGACGTCAGCAGCGCCAGTGGACTGTGCAGTGGTTCCAGATCCAGAGGCAGAGGATCCTAGATACAGAATTAGCATATGCGGCATTGTACAATCAAGTATTATTGACATACCAGCTGAAGCAGAAGCAGAAGCAGTGGGGTTGGCAGAGCCAGAAGCAACGGCTGCGCCAGAGGAAGCGGCTTGGGCACCACCGGCACCAAAAGCAGTCTGGCTGCTAGGGAAGAGGCTGTTGATGCATCCTTGGACGCAAGCCTCGAAAGCCTTCGCAGCAGCTGGGGAGCCGTCGCCCTGGTCGCACTTGGCGGCACACTTGTTGGTGTCGATGGCCTGGGACGCGTTGGGACGAGCATTTCCCAAGCAGGAAGCTTGGCAGTTCACATCGCCAGCAGGGCACTGCAGGGCGCAGCTAACGGCAGAGGACAGGCCAGAAGGAATAGGCATAGACACCGCAGGCGCAGCGGTGATGGAGGCCTGGGGCACGGCAAAGGCGCCGACAGCAAGGGCGAGGATAGCGGTGGTGTACTTCATTGTGTTTGTTGACTGGGGTCGTGTGGTACGGGACGGCACGGTGCGTTGGATCTATTAATATAAATTACAACAAATTCCGATAAACGAGTGTTCGGAAAGCGGTTCGAAGAATTAGAGCGAGTGTCTGGAGTCAGTTGAAGTGGGCAAAGAGAAAGATGGGGATGTCGGAAGCCATTTATTGAAAAGCCACATCCCTTTAGTTAGGAGGCTCGTGTGATGTGTTAATCTTGGGGGATTGACGCTAATGATTTCGGCCTTATGCGAGACTTAGCGGCGGAAGCACGAGGAGTAACCTCCGGCAGGGGGCCCGCCTGCGCTTTCCCCATCTATCGAAACGCGCTAGCGATCCTGACGCGTCAAACATTCACCGCGGCGCTGGGCGCCACTGAAAACATTGTCGCATGTCGCACCACCACCGCCGACGCAATGTCCGAGAGCGATGACTACGGGGACGAGTTTGACGACACAGAGTTTCTAGATGCAGCAACGCAGGCTGAGAAGGAAAACACGCCCGCATTCGAGGAATCTCCACGGCCTTACAAACGACAGAAGCTTGGCACGGTAAATAAGAGGACCGCGTCCATTCCTCGAAACAAACAACAGAAACAAAAACCTCGTCGAGCTTTTGCCTCTTCTGATGACGATGAAGATGGTCATGTGACTACCTCACCAGTTTCCGATGCAGAGAGTAGGGGTGCCAGCGGCCTTCTCCGAGAAGAGCGATCTGCGGCTCGCAGGAGCAAGTCAAGGCAGCTTGACAACGATGATGTAGATCAAGATGGGCTCTCTCCCGCAATAGGGACGACAGCCCAGAAGAGGAAGGATCGCATCCATGTACCGACCACAAACCTTGATATGACGGATATGTTCTACACACAACCACCTCGGGAGCACTCACCGCCATGGAAACCACGTGGAGCAATATGGGCGAAGCAAACCACAAGTATCAGTGTGCATCGACCCTCAGAGCCGACAAAGTGGACTGGGCTTGATGCAATGAAGACCATATCGCTGCCAGGCCGACAGTCCATCTCTTCGAGGCCAACCCCACGACCTCCAACCAGGAGCCCATCGCCAGTGGAGGTGGACGAATCACCAAGGTTACCGATCACCAATGGCGCTGCTCCTGTTCCTCCTGCTGCTTACGACTTCACTCACGACTTGGCCGACCTCCCTTCAGATGCTTTCGCATCCTCATCCTCATCGCCGCAGAAGCAAAATGATGATTGTTCAGGGTTCCAAAGACCGCGTGTGGTGGCGCCACAAACAGGTCTACGACAGACCACGCTTTTCGGTCGGCAGGGTGTTGACGGCGGGGTTCCACCGTCGCAGATGAACAAGCGCTACAACTTCGTCGTCGACCAAAAGGCAGAAGCTCCAACGCATCACAAACTAGACCCCGAGGCAATCAAGACATGGGTGTACCCGACCAACCTGGGCACGATTCGAGACTACCAGTTCAACATTGTGCAAAGAGGACTGTTCAACAATCTCCTAGTCGCATTACCGACTGGCCTAGGAAAGACATTTATTGCCGCTACAATCATGCTCAATTGGTTCCGTTGGACCACAGAGGCGCAAATAGTGTTCGTCGCACCCACCAAGCCGCTCGTATCGCAACAAGTCGATGCTTGCTTCCACATTGTTGGAATCCCACGCGCTGTCACGACTATGCTCACTGGAGGTGTATCCCCTGCTCTAAGAGCCGAAGAGTGGAGAAGCAAACGCGTCTTCTTCATGACGCCTCAGACGTATCTGAACGATCTCAAAGCAGGATATGCTGACCCGAAGAAGCTTGTGCTGCTCGTTGTGGACGAAGCACATCGTGCCACCGGTTCTTATGCATTCGTCGAAGTGGTCAGCTTCTTGCGTCGCTTCAATTCGAGCTATCGCGTACTCGCGCTGACAGCAACACCGGGTGCTGACGTTGAGTCAGTGCAAAAGGTCATTGATGGATTGGACATCTCACGAGTTGAGATTCGCACAGAGAACTCCATGGACATCTGCAACTATGTGCACCAAAGACAGATCGAAAAGCATGTTTTCCAAAATAGCGACGAGATGGAAATGTGTATGGACTTGTACAGCCAGGCTCTGCAGCCTTTGGTCAATACGATCACCGGGCTGAACGCGTACTGGAGCAAGAACCCGTGCGATTTGACTCCATTCGGATGCCAGCTAGCAAGGAAGAAGTGGATGCAAGAAGCTGGTCGCAACGCAAATCAGGGTGTAAAATCCATGGTCAACACAGTCTTCACCATCTTATCATCCATTTCACAAGCCATGGATTTACTCAAGTTTCATGGCATGGGCCCTTTCTACGGAAAGCTAAAAGAGTTCAAGAAGGACAGCACGGGGACGAAGTCAAAATACAAGAAGCAAATTTTGGAAAGCGAGGCCTTCCAAAAACTGATGACCCGACTGCAGGGCTGGGTAACAGACGACAACTTCGTTGGACATCCTAAGCTGGAATTCTTGCAAGAAGCCATACTAGACCATTTCGTCAATGCTGGTAACGGCGAGAACGTCGATGGTGCACCTCCGTCTCAAACTAGAATCATGGTCTTTGCCCACTTCCGAGACAGTGCTGAAGAAATCAATCGCATTCTCAAGAGACATCATCCGATGATTAGGCCTCGGGTTTTTGTAGGTCAGGCAGCGGGCAAGAATTCGGAAGGCATGACGCAGAAAGATCAACTCGAGGCAGTCCAAAAGTTCACGTCGGGTACTTTCAACACTCTCATTGCCACTTCTATCGGTGAAGAGGGTCTCGATATCGGCGAGGTCGATCTCATCATTTGTTACGACTCCAAAGCCTCCCCCATTCGTATGTTACAGCGCATGGGACGAACGGGTCGCAAGCGTCGAGGCAAAATTATCCTGCTTCAAATGCAGGGTAAAGAAGAGAACGATGCTAACAAGGCCAAGGATAGCTATGAGAAGATGCAGGATCTGATCACGAATGGCTCCAGCTTCAACTTCCATGAGGATATCTCTCGAAGAATACTTCCCCCAGACGTCAAGCCGACAGTAGACCGTCGCGTGGTTGAGATACCGCTGGAGAACTCCCAGCAAGACTGGTTGCCCGAGCCGAAGAAGCGAGGTCGAATGAAGAAGCCTCCCAAAGTTTTCCACATGCCGGATGGCGTACTTACTGGCTTTGTCACTGCAGGGCGAATGGACCAAGAAATTGTACCAAAGGGACGCGGCAAGGTGGCGGCGGCAAAGGTCTATCCCAGTGAGGAGTTATATGCCATGCCACCGCTGGATTCAGTCCTACTCGACAATGCTGCCAACGAAGATCTTGCACGACGCTTCCAAGATGTATTCGACGACGATGATGCTCCTATGATCAGCGATCTTGACTATGGTCACCACGTAGATCGACAGCGGATCCAATCCAAGCCACAGCTTCTCTCGGCGCCAGGACGTGGGTCGCGCTCTTTCGTCGACATGATGACCAGGATACACGACATGGACGCAGAGCGCGCAAGGAGCCTTGAGCAGAATGTGCATTACTCAGACTTCGAGTCAGATGCAGATGACAGCCGCCTCGCATCAGACACTGAGCCGTTACTTGCTATACCTGAAGAGATGTGGGAGGCAGACGAAGATGTCTTAGTCTCTCCTCTTCTTCCCAAAGCAAAGTCAAAAGCCAAGCCTGGTCCGAAATCCAAGCCTAAGCCTATAGCTGCGCAAACAGTACCCGTGCCGGTGGAAAGTCTAGACGAGGATATGTGGGACGCCGACGAAGATCTTCTTGTCTCTCCTGTCCTCCCACAACCAAAGACCAAAGCGGAGCCTGGACCGAAACCTAAAGCTAACCCTCAAGCCGCGGAAGCAGTACCAGCCTCGCGGGCAGAGCTAGAAGAGGACATGTGGGATGCCGACGAGGATATTTTTGACTCCTCTATCCTGATACAGCCAAAAACGAGAGCGAAGCCCGGGCCAAAACCCAAATCCAAGTCACATATCGCGGAAGCGGTACCAGGCGCGCAGGCGCAGCCAGATGAGGATAAGTGGGATGCCGATGAAGACATGCTTGCTTCTCCTGTTTTGCCACAACCAAAGACCAAAGCAAAGCCTGGACCAAGACCAAAAGCGAAGCCAAAAGTTGCGGAGAAGGTGCCAGCCCCACGAGGACGTCCAAAGAAAGCTGCAAACTCAGCGGCAACGCCAGTGCGGCAGTCCAAAGCAAAGAAGACGACTCCAGACACCAGGACTCCCAACTATCGTGCCTCGGCTCTCGCACAGGAGGGTAATTCATCATCGCCGCCACCAACAGATCCCCGTTTCCATATTGCATCACAAGCAGATACTATCGGCTCGGACGACACGATTGGAGAGGACGAGATGCAAGATTCACACGCATATTTGCAAGATTCAGAGCTTGCCAGCTTCATCGTGGAAGATGAGGAAGACGTGGAAGTTCCCACATCGAGTTTGCCAGGCCCGAGTCTTGGTGGTATGGGACGAGGAACGCAGGCAGTCCTGGAGGCTGCACGACCAAAAAGGGCACCTCGAGCTGCGAAGCTCTTTACGAGTGATCCCACGGATGACGATCAGCGTGTAAGCAGTGATAGCGAAGACGATGCGCCTCTTGTTCGGCATGATGCGGGCGCAAGCAAGAAGCTGGCATTCGTCGTGGACCCTGCTTCCGACGATGAAGATGAAGAAGACGCACCTGTCATGCCCAGGCAAAGGGCACGCAGGGTCATCGAAGATGATGAGGATGATGAAGAAGACTAAATAACATAGCTGTACCATGTATGACTTCTATGAATATCATGTGTCTAATCGAACTGCTTCCAGTACTCCGGCTCGTAGCCCTCCATTTGTTGTGTATACTGTTCACCACCCTTTACCCAGCCCTTGACGCCGCCACCGAGAGTCAATGACTGTATTTGACTATCGCCTTGCCCGTTGATGTAATCAGCGAACCAGCCAGAGCATCTTGGACCTCGTCCATTAGAGCTGCCTGTTGCGTGTCAGCTCTGCAAACTGCTGCTGACATTGTATTGTTCATGATATGTTGGCATCATACGATCGCTCACGCGACCTGCACGCCATATAGAACTAAATTTGAGCACCGAGCAGCACAGAATCTACTTACCGCAATAGAATGCAACCTTCTTCACGCCAGCTCTTTTGCACAAGTCAAAAAGCACGCCACGATTCATATAAAACGAGTGCGCAGGTAGGTTGATGCTGCCTTTGATGGCGCCACCTTCGTAGTCTGTCCGTCGCACGTCTACAATTAGTAATTCGGGAGATGACAGGGCTAACAAGGCGTCCTCGCGTGGTATTACGGTTGCAGTGGTACGAGGCGCGGGGAAGGCATCTGTCCAGCTGCCAGAAGTTTTGGAAGGTTCGGCCATGTTGTAACACGGTTGAAGTGATGTCGACAATAATAACAAGATGGTTGAGTGAAAGCGATGTTCGTAGTTCAACGGCCTCGTTAGATGGAAGCTCGGACAGCGTTACCAACAGCTTGAGACCAGGGACCACGTTAGCGGCGGTGCGGATGTCATTGCAACAATGCGGCTCATCCGCCACCACCTTGGCAAGGACAGATTTGCGGTTTCCCTAACATGGCCCGACCAACGTGTGACTACAACCCCGGGCCTTGTTAATATACTGACCATATACTTTCCCTAATCCTCCACCGCCTGCCAATACCGGCTCGCCTGTCGCGCTTCGTGTTCCTGTTCCTGCTTCATATATTTCAGTTCTCGACTTCTCTTTCGGACGAATTACACCGCCACAGCCAGGGTCTGACATTACCTCACTTTGGTTTCGATACACGCTGGCCTCTTCGCATACCCTACACTGAAGCCAGGTGACCAGCTGCCGAACCTGTATATAGCAAAGGTACTGAGACTGTGAGTACCCGATTTTGCGCTGGGGACGTGTTGGTTGCAGACGTTTGCTGACCGGAGGACTATTCTACAGATTCAAAAGCAACACCACGACATGCGCACAGCGGCGCACGTGTTCTACCTAGCAGTCTTCTCGCTGCTAGGTACTTCGCATGCTGCTAGCAATGTTGCGCCTTCCAAGTCCAAGAGTCCTCCTCCAAACGTCTGCAATGTAAGCAACAAATCGTCCTGCGCGCAAACACAACCTCAAAGCCCGAATGCTAAGACCACATTTCAGTTGGAACCAGGCGCGATAGTATCAGACGCATGCGCTAGCTATAGTACACTTGAGCAGCTGAACGAAGCCATCCATCCGTACCTCCACTCCATCACACAGAAGACCGACTTCTTTTCGCACTACCGATTAAGCTTGTTCAGCAAGAAATGCCCATTCTGGGACGATGAGAATGGCATGTGTGGCAATGTCGCATGCGCGGTGAACACACTAGAGAACGAGGAAGACATACCGCTGGTCTGGCGCGCCAAGGAATTGGGAAAGCTCGAAGGTCCCACGGCACAACACCCAGGAAAGAAACAACAGAGAGAGGAGCGCAAAAGACCCTTACATGGAAGCTTGGGCGAAAATGTCGATGAGAGCTGCGTGGTGGAATATGACGACGAATGCGACGACCGCGACTACTGCATACCGGACGACGAATCAGCCACGGCAAAGGGAGATTACGTATCGCTTGTGGACAACCCAGAGCGCTTCACTGGATACGCTGGAGTTGGCGCTCAGCAGGTCTGGGAAGCCATCTATCGGGAGAACTGCTTCAGCAAGCCACCCAAGATTGCGAAAGGGAACGAGCAATCAGCACCGGCTGGAGGATCTTCGCCATTCGGTGCCTTTGGCAGTCAGCAGCAGATGCTCGCGGCAAACCAGCTGCGAAATGTCATCAAGGAGCAGGCTATGCAGCAAAAAGTACAATCGGCAATTGCACACGGCACTGCTGTCTCGCGACTGGATCCTGTCGAGTTCGACGATACCTGTCTCGAGAAGCGCGTGTTCCACCGAGTAATATCGGGAATGCACGCATCCATCTCCACGCATCTGTGCTGGGACTATTTGAATCAGACGACTGGACAATGGGGACCAAACCTGGCCTGCTACGAACAGCGACTTCACAACTACCCCGAGCGCATTTCAAACATCTACTTCAACTACGCACTCATCATGCGCGCCGTTGGCAAGATAAAGCAGCACATTTCCGACTATTCGTTCTGTTCTGAGGATCCCGAGCAAGACTTGCGCACCAAGCAATCAGTTCTTCGCCTTGCGTCAGCTCTACCTTCTGGTCCAGAGATCTTCGACGAGACCGTCATGTTCCAGGATCCTGACACGATCGCACTCAAGGAGGACTTCCGCCAGCGCT
>AJMS01009891.1:0-11314 GCA_000263175.2 Phaeosphaeriaceae sp. UM 1110
TTGGCCCTGTCTAATGGTCAGTATGCCGTGCCCGGGTAACGTCGAAAAAGTCTCGCGGAATCGTGCCTTGATTTTACATACACCTTGTACCCTTGGTCTCGAGGCAGCGCTTCTATCTCTATTCTCCGCGCCGTGTATGGCATGTTGCCGATATAGATTCGATTGTTTGATGTTGGCGTACGCTCGGTCTTAGACTGGGCTGGAGCTTGCTCGCTGGGTGGCTCAAGTTCTCCATCGGCTGTCCGCCACGACGCAGACTTCCAGTTTCGTTGTAGAGCCATCGAGATGCATTTGAGTAGTGATCCAGTCGAAGAAGCATGAAGATTGAAGACATAGTGGACGAGGCTTTGTCTATGAGTGATCTAGCAAACCGTTTGCCCATGTGAGTGCGGGAGTGGGCCGTTCAGCTGATCAAAGCTTTGTGTTTCCTTTCTCTTGTCTGCACGCATCTAGCAAAAGCAGATTCGGTTGTTTTCCAGCGCGTTGCTTTCACGAAGACACACGTGACTGAACTGCCCCCATCACGTGCGGCGCAACTATTTCCAGGTTCGGTCGCTTCCTGCCGCGGAGATGCATGTACGCAAAACCTCGAACATCACTCCACCGAGCTCCGAGAATCCAAATACGCCTGAAAGCCCAATCAACTAGCCCATGATTCCACTTACATTGATCTGACATCGGAAGGAATCGGCTGGATCGTGCGAAATGATTTGCTACGATGGGGTGATCCTGAGTCACATCAATATGCGCATCCTATCCAAGGGATGCGGTGGACTTCGACCAAAAGCGCCGGATTTGCAAAACCTGACATGAGCAGTAACACTTCAAGCAGAAACGTAGAGAGGAACCTTTGTTCACGAACGGCAAGTTATTAATCTCAAGTGTTTGCACATTGCCGCATGAATCGATCGGTGTTTTCGACATGGTAGTACAAAATTCAGATTTTAGCTCACTCAGTCTTTGTCGCAACACAATCAACAAGCAAATCTAAATGATCGAAGGTGGAGTCGAAATACGCCTGAACGAAATTGTTCTAGACTCCGACCATAGTCACAAGGTACCGAAAAGATGTCTACAGTGCACCCCTGTTCGAGGAGGCGGAAGTGGCGGAGACATGATTCCATGCCGTACAGGGTACGTAATAATTAGCAGACTAACGGTTACGCGCGCTACTCAACAGGCTTCATGCTGCATATGTAAGACCATGCTGCGCCCGGAAGATCAGGTCATCAAGTGTAACACGAAACCGATTTGGCAACTCATTGTAACGACGGTGCAGTTCACCGAGGAGATACAAAATGTGCGGGACTTCTAGGACGGACGTTGATATATATAATAACCCGTCGATCATGTGTTCGACAAGCAGAAACACCACACAATCCTAGTTGACTCGCTTGAAGCCAACACTACCAATATTTTAAAATCAACGTTTCACCAACGCCTGGGACGATAACAAGTACCCTGGTAGACTTCATTTATTACGAAGAACATTTACAGAACCTCACCTTACAACATGGCCTTGACACCCTCTCAAGTCAAGATCATCAAGGCCACCGTCCCCGTCCTCGTAGAGCATGGCAACACCATAACCACCAAGATGTACGCCGACATGCTCGAGGCCAACCCCGACCTCAAAAACGTATTCAACAATGTCCATCAGAAGACAGGTCACCAGCCGCGCGCCCTCGCTGGCGCTTTATATGCTTACGCCGCAAACATCGATGACCTAGGCGTCCTCAGCCCAGCAGTCGAGCTCATCTGCCACAAGCACGCATCACTCTACATTAGACCAGAGCAGTATGCCACCGTGGCCACCAACCTCCTCGCAGCAATGAAGACCGTGTTGGGAGAAGCAGCAACACCAGACATCATGGACGCATGGGGCGCAGCATATTGGCAACTCGCCAACATAATGATCGGGAAGGAAGATTCGTTGTACAAGGCCACAAACGGCTGGGATGACTGGAAAGACTTCAAGATTAGTCGCAAGGTCAAGGAGAGCGAGGAAATCACGTCGTTCTATCTTACGCCATTGGATGCGAACATGAAGTTGCCACAGTACAAGGCTGGCCAATACATCGGCGTCAATGTCTTCATCGATGAGCTGGATGGCGGTGTGTGGCAACCTCGACAATACAGCCTAAGCGATGCACCAGGAAAAGAATACTTCAGGGTCAGCGTGAAGAAGGAGCCGGGCGTTGAAGTCGGGGAGCCGAAACATATGGCACATGAAGGATATGTGTCAAATATCCTGCATGAGAGGAAGGTCGAGGGAGATGTCATTCGAGTCTCGCACCCGTTTGGAGACTTTTACCTAGAAGAGAAGGACGAAGATAAAGACGCGCCAATCGTCTTGATTTCAGCAGGAGTTGGTCTGACATGTCTAATGAGTATCTTGAACACTCTGATCGCAATGAACTCGACAAGGTCTATTTCATGGATCCAGGGCGCTAGAAATTCAAGTACGCGAGCTTTCAAGAAAGAGATTGATGCGCTAGCAGCGAACAACTACAACATACATGCGACGTATTTCAGCTCGAGTCCGAAGGAAGGGGAAATCGAGGGCGAGGACTTCAACGTCAAGGGTCGTGTTGATTTGGATAAGGTTAACAAGCAGGTGCTGTTCGTTGAGAACCAAAAGACGCAATACTTTGTCTGTGGGCCGACACAGTTTATGGTGGATATTGAAAAGAAGCTGAATAAGTATGGCGTCCCGTCGGAGAGAGTGAAGATGGAGTTGTTCGGTACCGGAGGTGTTCCGCGAATTTGAGTGTTCTTTCTCATAGTTGGAGTCCGTGGGTCATGCATATAGGCATCTTCAGGAGTTCATGCGAGGTGTAGAGTAAATGTGTAGCATATTTGTGCGAGTGTATTTGCAAGTTTTACGTAGTATTTCTACAGGCATTGTCTTTTTATACTATCTCTACCATGATATTACTAAGTCGAATGGTGATCAACAGGATATGAGAGAGTCTTGGACTAGGAAGTCCGCGCTGGAAGCGAGATTTTGAACATATTATGTGTGGTCTCCCTTCGCGTGTGATTTGCAAAGACCTTGAGCTGCATGACCAGGATCATGGCGCCGGATGGTGCTTACACACAGGAAATCTGATCCAACGGGCCTATTCTGGCACAGCACGATGGTGCATTTCGCAATTAGCGCCATGTAATAAAAGTTTTCACAGGACAGCGGAAGTTTGAGTAGAAGAACAAGAGCATAGCTAGAAAACTGGCACAAAAGCAATGAGCATGTAGTATGAGGATAGCGTGAGAACAGCAGGTTTGAATGACTAAATCAATCACGAGGACAAAAACCAAGATGCTTGGAATATATCGGTTCTGCGCCTCAGATTTAAGTTGTATTGTCATACTATAAGAATTAATGGTTCCCATCAATCAATCCTAAGGTTGAAAGGTGTTCCCAACAATGACCACGATTCACCGTCTAGTATGAGCCTGGTCTGATCGAAAGCATTCCTCCATCCACCAGTAGGATGCATCCATTGACAAAAGAGCCTGCTCTGGAAGCCAAGTAAAGCACAGCACCAGCTATGTCCTTCCGGAAGTTAGCATTGGGAAAATTCCAGCACTCCTCTAAGTACAATATACCTCCTCAGTCCCCGCCCGTCTCGCCGGAATCGCCTCCCACGGCATCGCCCCAACAGCACTGATGTCTCCTTCCGGAGTATGCTCCTGACCATGCTTCAACACATATCCTTCATTTCACTCATAATCTCTCGGACTTACCTCCGTCATCTCCGTCACAAACATGCCCGGCGCAATTGCGTTGGCTCGAATACCATGCTTTGCGAATTCTGACGACAGCGTCTTGGTCAAATGATTCAACCCCGCCTTACTCGCATTGTAAACCATACTCGGCGCCTCAGCCCTGCACAGCCCGCCAAAGCTCGTTGTCGCGATGAACTGACTCTGCAATACACCCTGCTTCCCTACGCTATCTGGGTGCGTGTTGCCTGCTCCGAGTAAATTGAGAAATGCGAGAAAAGTAAAGTACGATCCGGCGATATTTGTATTTACGGCTTTGGCTGCGTCGGAGAAGGATTGCGACCAGAGCTCTTGTTGCAATCCACTGACAGTCTGCTTTGCGGGTCTGGGTGCCATGTTGGTGACATCACCGAGGTAGCCAGAGTTGGCGATGAGGAGGTTTATGAAGGGAGTATGGGAGGAGATTGTGGATTCTGCGGACTCGAGGGATTCTTTAGAGTTCACGTCGCATGCTCTGGCTGAAGTTAGTGCATGTTTAGGGAGGAAGGGGATGGCTTTCATGCTGAGAATGGCGTACTGCAGATTGTTAGTAGATACCTTTAGGAAATAGAGGAAATTTGTGAAATGCTACTCCTTGGGTTGCACGATGCAGCCACCAAGAGACAATTCACATGTTATGTCAGTGTCGTCGTACCAATGGGATGAGTGACCCGTTGATCTGAGGAGAGATTAGCTTGAGATTATGTTATGCAGTTGTAGAGTATGTTGTAGTAACGAACCGCTTTCGATGCGACCTCTTTGAGTTTGGCTTCTCGTCTACCCAGTATGAAGACCTTAGCTGCACCATTCACATCGAGGGAATGAGCCATCATTGCGCCCAGTCCGGAGCTAGCGCCTGTGATTACACAGACTAGTCCCTTTACAGAAAATAGCTGACTTGCTTCGAGGCCCGACATGTTGAGAACGCTTGTATGCGACATTGGATTGATTTCGATGAATTCTGCAGTGTGAAGAATCTATTCATTTTCTATACTTGTATATTTCTTCTCTGCTTGAACAGCTTAGCAATTCAATGTCTAGATGCAGGCAAAAATGCTAGAAGACTTCACTCCACTCCGGCTCCGCCTCACGTGCACAACCAAGTTCGTTGTACCCAGCACGTGCAATCCTTGACGCCTCTACCCCTCATGAGATTTTTGTGCTCCCGAGACGCACACTGTGTGCAACGCACGCTAGTCCACAACTGCCCCGAGCATGCTGAGTTTCTCGATGAGAGCATTGATCAAAATGCCGCAAAGGCTCAACGGGAAGGTCAGTAGCTAGCGACCCGAACCTGTGGTGCAGGTGACGGTGATCAGGCTATGACACAAATGACCCTGGATTTGGGCATGTTCGGAAGAGACCGAGATGATTGGTTCTCAACTTGCCAGATTGTGGGAACGCTTCTCGTTCCGTAGCATGGTAATAGAAGGATCGGTTAAAGTCCGAAGGCGTGGTCACACTCAGCTCCCAAAACGTGACTCCCAATGCGACAAGGTTTGGACAACGTGGATAGTTGGGCGCAACAACATTCAGACGAATCCTGCAAGGCGCTGTAAGCGCTGGACTCTGATGCATAACAGATGGGCTTGAAGGGGTCAGAATGTGTTCGCCAAATGCGCAAGTCTCTGGAATCTTTCATCTCCCACATGGCCCTTTACGATGAATCGGGATTGGTAAAAGGGGTAGTCTTCCAGAAGACGACAAGGGGGGGCTGCGCAGGAAGCGGTCAGTCCCCGGGCCGTCCAAGCGTCCTTCTACGCAATTTCTAGAAGGACGCTCTGGCGCATTTAGAAACCTTGTGGCAGGCAAGGGTGCGACAAGTCCCCTGGTCTCGGGACGTTACGCTGGGGTCAATGGCCCGCAAGAGAGACGCCCTGACCAGGACGCCGTGGTACTGACGCATGCTGTGCCGCCAGTGACAAGAATAGATCAAATGATCCCCCAAAGGTTTTGGTATTTGACAAGTGAGGGGTCGTGAAACAGCTAGGTAGCGGGGCTGCTCAAGCCGCGCAATGTACTTGCGCGGGGCGATTGGAGGCACAGCTGAATCGGCAGGAGAGTGACATAGTGCGCAATTGTTGATATTGCGACCAGATAGAAGCGAGAAACCAATCTGAATATCCGGACAAAAGATGGTCCAGCCTGCTTGTCGGGCGAAAGGTCTGGAGAATTGACGAGCGGCGCATTGTATCTCGTAACGTGGTATTGCGACAGCGCATGGACGGGCATATCATGCATGCATGGACATGGAGAGTTGGAATTACTGGCTAAATAAATCAAAAAGGCTCTATGGACTGCATGCGCCAGACACGCTCCGCAGCGCTGCTACTATGGATCGTCCAGCCGGTATGGAAGGAATTGCGAGTGTGGCATACACAATGAAGTGCTTCTGCAGATCTAGAGCACAATGGCTGTTCATGTTTGAGCGCCAGTGATGTCATGCCTGCCTCCCGCCGCACGGTTAGAGGATAAGGACAGACTCGGGTGTACCTTGCGAATTGACTTGTTTTGGCTGCAGCCACCACGAGTTCGCGACCGCGTGCGCAGGCTCAAGGGGTGGTGCTGCCTTGCCTCGCCGAAAAGGCCCAAATTCTGCCAATCGCGAGGCTGCAGAGGGAGTCACAGCGTTGGGTGTTCAGGGTGCCACAGGCTGTCTCATGGTGTTGCAAGGGTCGTCGTAGGGTTGTGGTCAGGGCGGCGCATTGTCTTCCTTCTAGCGACCTTCTGGAAGCGAAGCACAGCCAGCTCCAAGAACAGCTGCAACGCTTCAGGGTACGGTGCGGCTTCATGAGGACGACTTGGATGCGTAATGCCCCTGAGCAGCCGCCCGGCTCGGCTGTCAGGGCTCCATCAGGGCAGCGCCATCATGCAGCACTGCACGCTGGTCGACGAGAGGGCGCTGTTCGGCTTGTGGATCCTAATCTGCTGGCCGCAAGAATGCCCTGGCGCCCTGACGTCTAGCAGCGGGAGTCTAGCGCAAATCGTGATGGTGAAGGCGTAGTGTCGTGTGCGCGAGATGAACGCAGGGACAGGGCTGGGCTTGAAACGAAGTCGTCATATGCTGCTCAGGCACGATCTGCGTACTTGAGCATCGAGTGGCCCTTGATATGAGCACGATGGCTGGTCGCCTGGGTTGATTGTACTACATTCATTCTCTGCCTACACAGTCAACAGTGACACGAACCCGCACGGCAGCCTCCCAGTCACCTAGCGCAAGGCTGCAGCACTCCAACGGCCAGCACAGACTCGAGAGCATCTACATGTCAGCGTCGGCTATCTACCAAGACAAAGTAAGCATCATCACCATCACCACCACTGCGCAAGGCCAGCACAGCCATTCGCATCCCGTCGGTCCGCATAGCAGAGAACAGACACAGTCAGCTCGCAGACGCCCTTGCTGTTGGAGCGTCCAGGCTAACATGCGGAAGCAGCCTCAATAGACTACCGGCGAGCGTGTGCCGGGCAGCATCGACACTCAGGCTCGTTCCCGTTGACAGCGGAGCGGAGGGTGCTCCGGGCTCACCAGAGCAGAGCAGAGCAGAGCAGAGCAGAGCGGAGCAGAGCAGACAGCTGAGGTGAAAACCTGACGCCGCTGCCGCCGCCGCAAGTTAGTCAGCCTGTTGCCAGCACGAGAGCCGGCGGGCATCAGCTGTTGGCGTGAGTCGTGAGATTTGCAGTCTCAGGTTGTGAGGCTATCCACACGGCGCCGTGACCGTGCGCTGCATTTGATCAATTGTCAGGAAGGGGCGACTCGGATCCACGCTAGGCCGAATCGGACCAAGGCGCGCAACAAGAGGAAAGAACCACCAAGTCTGCACCCTTTCACAACCTCATTCCCCATCACGGCCAGCCTCTGCCCTACGCTTTTACTCGGCCTCTCCACTCCATAGGTATGTATGCTTTCCTCTCCGCTCGAGCCCAGCCCGGACGCAACCTGCAGCGCCCTGTTGCAGGCCCTTCACCGCCCGACTCCTTTTCCGCTCCAAGAACGTGGCCAGCGTGCCTGCCAGACCGATCGTCTCGGGCGCGCCTTCCTCGAGTTTTTTTTTTCCCACCTCACTCCGTCAACACCAACGCGTATGCGACGTGTCACAACACCCGACTGACCCCTCTTCAAGACCACATCTGCTGCATTGACCCGTACGCGGCCTATCCGAAGCGCGACTCCCAGGCCGGGCCACCATCACCACTTCAGCGGCCGCCCTGCTTCATTGACCGCCATCATCAAAAGCGCGCAAACGCGGTGCTCACCACCAGCCCGTCTCTTCGCGTCTCCTCCGGTGCGCACCGTTCCGTCCTTTGTTCGCCGGGCCGTGTTGTGGTCCCTCGTCTTCGCCTGTACGCGAGCCACCTGCTGTCAGAGATGGAGTTGGGCACTATATTGAGCGCGCCATTAACAGCCTTTGCAGGAACAGGACACACCTTCGGGATGCAGCACACCATGCAGCACGACATGCAGCAGCAGCACTTTGGTGCGCCGCCCTACATGACCAACGGCCGCATCAAGTCGGAGAATGGTTCAGAACGCGGCGTCTCACCCCACCCCTCAGACTCGTCGCGCTATTCGTCGCAGCAGCCTCAGCAGCCGCTGCCCTCGTACCCGGCCATGCCCCAGCACATGAACGGCATGCACCGATATCCCTCGCCCTCCCAGATGCAGGCACCCATGCCCATGCTCAACAACAACAACTACATTCCCCAGCCGCCCGACCACGCCTACGCCCAACAACAGCAACAAGTCCCCGACCCGCAACAACACCAGGGCGGCCGTCCCGCCTCCGAGACTGGCCCTCCGAAAGCATTCGCGTGCTCGACGTGTGGTAAGGGTTTCGCGCGACGCAGTGACCTTGCACGTCATGGTAAGGAGCTTGGGCCTCAACACCAAAAATCCACGCACTGACTCTTCCAGAACGTATCCACAGCGGCATTCGCCCGCATGTGTGCGACTACCCCAACTGCGGCAAGCAATTCATCCAGCGCTCTGCCTTGACCGTCCACCAACGCGTGCACACCGGCGAGAAGCCGCATATGTGCGAGCGATGTGGAAAGGTGCGTACTACATGTATTGGAATTCCTTTGTATGACGTGACTAATGATCGATGCAGCCGTTCAGTGACTCGAGTTCCCTCGCGAGACACCGTCGCATTCACTCTGGAAAGCGCCCATACAAGTGCCCCTATGCCGACTGCCAGAAGACATTTACGCGTCGCACTACATTGACACGCCACCAAAACCACCACACTGGCACCGTCGAGGAAGCCGCCGCTGCTACTGCTGCTGCCCTTGCTTCGCGTGCTGCTGCCCCGAGCAGGACTGGCCGTTCCGATGGCGGTGACTACTCGGAGAATGCTTCGCCGCTGAACACTCCATCTCCAGGCAACCGCAACCTGTCCCTGTCACCTGCCAATGGAATGCCTACTGGTGTCGTCCCCGGCATGCACCGTCAAGCCGCCGACTACGCTTACATGGGTGGCATGAATGTTCCTCCTCACATGCGCAACGAGATTCCCCAGCCCAGCCCACGTGCTAGTCCCGCATTGACTGCGCAGTCTTACACATCGAGCGTCAGCGGTTCGCGACCGGCCATTACCTCGCACCCCAGTGCCTATGGACCTCCTCCGATCCTCGAGCCCCCGACGACCGCGAACCACAACCAGGGCAGCGGCACTAACAGCGCTAACGGCAGCCCTCACATGTCTGCCATGGGGTGGCAGTCACCCTCCCAGCAAGCACTTCCATCGCCAGGACAGGCGGACAATGGCTACGTCTACCCTGAGCCGCAATACGGCAGCGCACAGAACAGCATGTACTACCAGAACCACAACATCCGCCGTCCCAACAGCACCGAGCCTGACCACTACAACTCCAACCCACAGCGCATGGGCGATCAAATGTGGGCACCCGCCGTGCAATAAATTTCCTGCGTTACTCTGTATTACTTGTACAACTGCCTTTCGAGCTCGTTATCTCGGTGTTTTCCGGCAGGAACTATACCCCTGTGTTCTCCCCCAAAATTTCCTTTCAGTGTTCACCGGCGTGCGGTCTCGATCTCCCAGGGTACTTGCTTGCACCGAGGATTGCATAGGTCTTGCAATCCCTCCTACAACTATTCCCCCACCCCTGTTTCGCTACAGGTTAATCTTATCTGTACTCTCGAAATCTGCCAGATCTCCTTTGTTGCAGGAACTTTTCTATTTTGTTTCATCTTGGGTCGTTTGGGCAAGCAGTCGAGTGCTTCTTCGATGGTCGGCGAAGCTCTCAACGGAATGGCAGCAGGTGTTTTTGGCGTCCCTACACAACAACAAGACTGGAGGCGGGGGCGTCGACCGTCGAGGTTTCTTCGGACTCTCTTTCGACCACATTTCCTAGGTGCACCCTCACAGGCAAACTCTCTTTAGACTGGAAACAACTTAATGAAGGATCTTTATCCGCCCTTAGACTACTACACAATATTGTCTGCGCAAGTAGAGCCAAAAATTCAACCCTTAGTCATACAATCCGTCTTCTGCTTGATGTGCATGTGTGACTTCATCATGAGGCATATCAAACAATGGAGCTGCAGTTGCATCTTGTTCATTCAAGACTGCAGAGGAATACTGCTGATCATACAACATGTCGCCAACCCAACCTTCAGACGTGACTCGAGCACGTTGACTCGACCTGGCGTTGAATGCAAGACTTGCAACAATAGTTGAAAACAATACAAACCATAACATGAAACGATGCTCGAATTCCTAATGCCTCTCCGGCATCTGATGCTGTCTCTTCAAATAACTCCTCTATGACGCGCACATTAGCCCACTCTCCCACACTCCAACGTACCCTTCCTTCTCTCAAAACTCACCTCATCAAGCACATTCATCAGCCTGCCTTCCTCCTGCACAACACGCCTCACCTGCTCGCTTACACTGCCCTCCAACACCACGCTGCAGCCGCGCGGCAGCCAGCGTAAAATGTGGAATGCGTTGGCGTACACGGATGTCGAGGCCGTGGGGGATGACGAGGTCGAGTCGGGTAGAGAGGCGTCGAGGATGATGCGGAAGGTTTTGAGGGTCCAGCAGTAGCGGAGGCCGAGGCGCACGAGGTCGGCGAAGCCGTCGAGGATGTCGTGGTGCGAGGGGATGGTGAGGATAATGTGTTTTATTAGGGAGCGGGAGCGTTGGTGTAATGAGCTCAGAGTATGTATGCCGGATGACAGCGATAATGTAAACATGTTCTCCGAGTACAAGAGCTGCTGGGCTTCTTTGTTGATCTGCTTGTTTAGACGCAGCAGGACGGGGGCGATGGGGTCAGGGTGCGATGAGGATGTTGCGGTGTTGTTGACTGGGCGAGGGTCAACAGCGGAGGTCATGGTGCGGCGGGAGACTGCGGAGGAATTGGAAGAATTGGAGGGGTCGTGGGCGAAGTTGTCGCGGAGAAGCCTCGCGCGGGTGGTGGGATCCACGGTGGAGGAGGTGCTGGGACTTGAGGAGGTGCTGCTTGAGGCAGATAAGGCGCCATTGATGGCTTCTTCTTCTTGTTCTTCTTCTTCTTCTTCTTCTTCTTC